>DVZL01008672.1:0-10136 GCA_018236625.1 Lasaia peninsularis | reverse complement strand
TCCTACTTATAATACTAATCGCACAAAAACATACCCTCTTTTTAATGTAGTCGGTTAAAGAGTAGCCTATGTCCTTCCTCAAGGTCTACTTTATCTCTGTACAAAATTTCATCAAAATCGGTTGTGGTTTAGGCGTGAAAGCGTAACATACAGAGAGACAGACAGAGTTACTTTCGCATTTATAATATTAGAGAGTACGGATTAGTTAATACTATGTAAAGATGCGGATGCAACCCCCTGAAAGTAATCTTGGCGGCGCCCATGTTTGTTGCTATCTCATGAGTTATGACGTGTGTTAAAAGAAATAACACTTAGGTATAATACAAAAAAGTATTTTTTCAAAATCGGTTGAGTACTAACGCAGACTGCATTTTATTAAGGCGCGGGAACGAAACTATGAGAATAAACGGGTTATTAACATTATTTTAATCATGTGTTTATCTTCAAGCTGGTTACTGTAGGGACTATAATATCATGAATATTAATTATAAAATTTTAATAAACCTCCGCTTTGAAAATACATATTGCGTTATATTTCACAATAATTATGTCGTACTTTATTACGCTAAATATTTGTATAAAGTTTCCTTTCTAGTATACAAATTTAAATGTAATAAACGAATTTTTTGACGTAAAATATATCGTGTAATAATAATTTCCTTTCATTTGAATTAGGTAGTAAGTCCATACTATCTTTCCAACGCTACCTAGATGTGATAGCGACCTTGACTTCTTAAAAGTTATTTATTATTATTTGTGTGCCGGCCGGCGATAAAACTTGTTTGCCAGCCTTATTTCCATATCTAACGTTAAACAACATCTACTATTCCACTAACACTTCCATCTTGACACTAGAGCTAAACAAACGCATCCAGCAAAATGAAATCGTTTATAGAATACTCGGCTAACACAGATTATCCTATTGAAAATTTACCCTACGGAGTTTTTACATCTTCAAAAAATGTAAGTTTTCCCTTTTTAATCGTAAATATTTGATTAAATTATTTCATCTACTTTAAATCAATTTTACATAAGCTATGAATTAAGTACCTATTTATAGAGTTAAAACATTGCATTAATAATATATATCAGATTACTCTAAAAAGTTAAAACTATAGTGGTAATTATATGTATATAAGAAGTTTATGTTTACATATTAAATGTAATTAAAACGTTTCTCCACTATTTTTTAAAAACAATATTTTTCTAAATACATAGGCCAACAAAAGATTTATTTTATCAGTACTGTGATCAGTACTAATTGTCAAATGAAAAATGACATAGCTGTATTCGTTTTGACAATTTGCTGTAAATTAGTGATACCAGCCTGATATTTAAATTGCATCACATAATTCAGTAAATTTTTGAAGCTAAATGTAAAACTTTTAAAAATGTACTTGTCCTACTTCTAAGCATTTAAATTAAATGTTCACCTGCTCAAATAAAAATATGCTTAATTTGCCCAAATGTCAAATTAAGCATATTTTACCAAAAATCGAAAGTTCAAAAGAAAAAAATAACCAGTTTTTGACGCAAATAAAAATATAAATAGATAAACAATAAATCGTTGAATTGCTGGTGTATTAGCTGAGGGTGGTGTCAAGATTTACGAAGCCGACGTTTTTGAATGAAAAGAGTAATAAATCTAGGCAAGTATGTGGGAATTGTGACACTTGGTAGGTACTCGATACTCTCTGTCTAGGTACTCCGCAAGGAAGATGTGTATGTGCATAAATATGTACTTCATTCTAACTCTTCGAAGATATTGGGTGACGTTATTATTTATTATTTTTAATACAGGTTCAAAAACACATCGGGGTGGCGATCGGCGACTGGATTTTGGATTTAAATGTTATATCCCATTTATTCAATGGTCCACTCCTGAAAGACAAACAACATGTTTTTAAGGTACGACTTTATAATTTTATTAATTATTGGCCTAGTGGTACGCGCTTCAGACTTTCATTTCGGTAGTCCTGATTCGAATAATGAGTTTTTCCAACTTAGTACATTTTCTGAGTGCACTTACGGTAAAGGAAAATATTATGAGGAAACCTGGGATTTGTGACCGATATAGCGACGGACTTGCCACCTGTCATATCATGGGATCATCATCGTGCGTGCATCTATCACCTCTGCCTACCCCGTCGGGGATATGGGTGTGATGATATTTAATTAACATACTGGCTGCACCGTTGTCACGTCTATGATTTTAACAAAGCCTGTCGGCAAAAGTTTTTTCTGCACTTCAGGTGCAAAGTTTCTCCCGTTTTGATTTTGGCGTTTAAAAAATAGCCTCAGAATATAGCATACACTTTGTCAATCAAAAACCGAACGCCACTTTAAATCTGTAATTTATGAATTAAAAAAAATAAGACTTGGAAAAAAATAGAGTATGTAAAGTATGTTCTGTAAAATAAAAGAATAAAAAACGTAATCAGACTGTACGTTTGTGAATAATAGCCAAATTTAGATTTTGTCTTTATCGCTTTTTCCACGAAAACCTCTTGAATAAACATAGAGGATCCGCTAGCCATTTTATTATACGGATAGGCTTATAGTCAGACATACTGACTGTATCACTTAGGCTGCATTGATTAACGTGCATTCTTCCTCATGTATTTTATATCTGATGACATCGGGGTCGGCTACCTAATTGAGGATTTGATAAGGGCGCCTATTTTTATACAGAGCGAGTACCATCTGACCTCTGCAACCCAGAAGGAAACCAGGATCAATTGTATATTAGGCCGATTTCTGATACACGAATCCGAGTCACTTGGACAAACATGACGATGTTTTTCCACACTCAAAAAATGTATTTCAATTAAAAAAACTCATTGGTATTAAGAAGTATTCGTAACCGGGTTAACGGAATATAAGTCTGAAGCTTTAACCAACCGACTACCAGGATTGATACGTGCTTAATGACGTAAGGGGCTTAAAATCCCAAATTCATTAACATCTTGGTACTCTACGCGCTTTTGGTTCTTACCATCGCGATATCAATTTGATTGTTTGCTTTTCTATTGTGTAAAAATATATATAAGTTAATTTTGGCTACATATAATTAGGTATTTTTAGAACAAAGTATTAATAACATAGATTAAACTTATTTAAAAAAAAATTAATTAAATTACAGGAGGAAAAGCTAAATTCCTTTATGAGATTAACAAAACCACACTGGATTGAAGCAAGAAATACTATTCGCAGCCTTTTAGATGCCAGCAACACTAAGCTGAAGAATGATAATGATCTCAGACAAAGGTATTTATCATAACTTATGAGAAAAATAATAAAGGGTAATCATTACTCGTAATGTCAAAATACTGTTAGAAATCAATAAAATCTACATACCTTCTTTATCACAAAAGAAATAATTACAACTAGCTGTGCCCGCGACTTCGTCCGCGTTTTTATTTAATTATTTTATTTTATACATTTTTTAAATAAAATACTAAAATAATTTTGGCCAAGACATTCCTTATTATTATTAGATACCAGCTGATTAACTGTCTACTAGTGAAAGTCCCGTCAAAATCGGTCCAGCCGTTTCAGAGATTTGCGGATAGAAAACAGACAGACAGATAGACAGACATACAAAATTATAAACAAGATTGTTTTGGTACGAGCTGTGCCCGCGACTTCGTCCGCGTTTTTATTGAATTCTTTTATTATGTACATTTCTAAAATAAAAGTAGCCTAAACCATTCCTTATTACATCAGCTGTCTGCCAAGTCCCGTCAAAATCGATCTAGCCGTTTCAGAGGGTATAAACAGACAGACAGACGAAAATTCTTAAAAATACTATTTTGGTGTATGTATAACGAGTGAAAAGTGATTGACGGAAATTATACGTCTCAAAAGATTGCGTAATTTAAATATCTATAACAAATAAATAAAATTGGAGTTCATTTATGTGTATTAAAATAACCGCTTTTCACAGTGCATGGGTATATTTAAAAGGACATATACCAAGACAACATTTTTTTCCTGTCCGTTTTATTTTAGAATTTTTTTTAGTTGAATTGCATAAAATAAAATAATACAATAAAAAGCGGACGAAGTAATAAAGTATAAAGTAAAAGAATTAATATAATGTAGAGATAACTTTACTGGCGGTGAAGTGCTGTGCAGCAACTCGCCCGGGTAGAGAATAGAGATCCACCGGCTTACCTATTCCTACTGTCCAATTGACATCCATTCTGATCCGGAAGGTAGGGTAGCCGTATGCTTGCACGTCAAGTCTAACTTCCAGGCCATAAGACAGAGACTACAACATGTATGGTGTATAGGCCACGTTGTCTCTTAAAATTGAAAAACGACGTTACAAAGTGAATACTGAAAATCGCCTTATATAATGGAGTGTAATAATCTCCTCCGTGGTGTAACGGCACGGTTGTCACCTGCTAAGACCGTTAGCCACGTAAGATCCCGGGTTCAACTCCCAGATCTAGCAACTTTTCCTAAAATGTTTTTAGATTATTCTGAGTAAGCATTACATTGCCCGGTATTGGAATGTGCCCGAAGGGGCGATAGGCTGGCCACCTATCACATCAGGGCCCTAGTACCTTGGCTAATCGTGGGTGTTTCAGTGTATATACCCACAAGTCGTGGATATCTACACACTTATAGGATAATAGGCTTGAGAGTAGGTAATACTAACTTTAATTCGTCTATTTTTTCCAGAGCTTTAATCAAGCAGAGTGACGCCACTATGCATGTTCCCGCTGATATTGGCGACTACACCGACTTCTATTCATCAGTCCACCATGCTACTAATGTTGGCATTATGTTTCGAAGCAAAGAAAATGCACTTACACCAAATTGGTGAGTAAAATAAAGCTAAAATTATTGTGAAATGAAAAGAAAATTATTTATTTGCCGAATATGTGTGTTTAAAAGATGTCACAGAACAAGTTTTTAATTATATCAACATATTCTACCACTATGTGGTGTACAAATATTCCAAAATATAAATTATATTTATTCTAACTATCTGTGCCCGCGACTTCGTCAGCGTTTTTATTTAATTATTTATTTTATACATTTCTCAAATTAAAAATAAAAGTAGCCTAAGCCGTTCCTTATTACATTAGCTGTCTGCCAGTGACGGTTCCGTCAAAATCGATCCAACTGTTTCCAAGATTAACGGGTACAACAGACCGACAGATAAAAAATCTAAAATGTGTTGTTTTGGTGTATCTAAGTACCTTGTAAATATACACATACAATTTTAGCGGTTAGTCTAATATTAAATACATACACTCCAATTTTATTTGTTTGTATAGATCTATAAATTATACACTTTTACCTCAATGAAACACTGTATACTAAACGCAAACGCGCTTAGAGCGATTGTACATTTGTGTGTTTGCCTCCTCTACAAAAAAAATTTAATCACAATCCGGTGTCGTCAATTCGAAATGCTAATTTGCTCTTCTTAATGAGAGGATATAAAAGCAAAAGCAATATGTCACACTCGTGACACTGCTCGTAAAGAATGACACACCGCGGTATTTTGTTTTATGGGATAAAACAGCGAAGAAGCATACGGCTCTCCTGATGATAAGAGACAACCGTGGCCTATAGACGTCATAGATGTTGTAGTTGCGTCGCCATCTTGTAGTCGCGCTGTTAGACTGTATCTACAAGTCTACCGTAAAGTAATTGAAGTAAATGAAGGTAAAGTTATCTATCTGCTATACATCCTACTTATTTGCTAATATTTCAAAATCTCGTTTATTGTATGGGGCTCCCGACAATCAATAGATGTCGTTAGGCATATTTAGACCGCGGTTTAGGACTTATTTCGAATATTTATAATTAAGTTCCATTCAACAAAACAGTTGACGTGACTAAAAATGAATCGCGAAAGCTCTTACTAAAATATATAATAATATATTTGAAACCAGTTAAGCAGAAAGGATGTTTTTATAATGTTGCAATTTTTATAGTTGATGAATTTGTATATGGTACGCTACCTTTCGTGTTTGAGTTCGACTCGCACTTAGCTAGTATTTTTTAAAAGCAACATGCACACGAAACCTTCAATGATAAGAAATTTACGACTAAAAATATTTTAATCACAATCCGGTGTCGTCAATTCGAAATGCTAATTTGCTCTTCTTAATGAGCGAATATAAAAGCAAATGCAATATGTCACACTCGTGACACTGCTCGTAATGAATGACACACCGCGGTAAAGCCATTCATCCTACTTATTTGATTATATTTTTTGTGCGGATGGAATTAATCACAAACATAAGATGAAGCCGTTGAGTAGTTTTCAATGAGTTACCGACCAAAATAAAGCGTTTAAAAAATACGCATGTCACAGTAGCTGTTGCATTAAACGAAATTAATATAGTTTTTTTTTAACAAGGATTTAGAACAACATTTATCTATAGAAATAAATAAAATTGCGAGTGTCTGTGTATAATATGAAAATAACCGCTTTTTACTGAATGCATAATATGTATGTTTACAAGGTACATATACCGAAACAGTATTTTTTTATAATTTTTGTCTGTCTATTTGTTAGTCTCATCTTCAAAACGGCTGGATCGATTTTAACGGGACTTTCGCTGGTAGATAGCCAATATAATAAGAAACGGCTTAGGCTACTTTTATTTTAGAAATGTTTAAAATAAAATTAAACACGTTTGTTGTAATCTCATAAACTGTGATAGTTAGAAAGTTGAAATCTTCACAGATTCCTATTACCACTGTAACAACAAATACTAAAATCAGAATAAAATAAATATAATATGAAGGGTGCTCACTTACAATACACGAGATTTTTTTGCCGTTTTTTATAGATGGTACGGAACCCATCGTGCGCGATTCCGACTCGCATTTGGGCAATTTTTTTCTTCTTGAAACCGATTGCGAGAAAAATGAATGGGGCTTACGTTTTATAATTTTTCCTTGTCTAAGCGTAGGGTCGTTGATCGAGCAGGATTTATTGCTCCGGCGCATTAGCGGTGCGTTTCAAACGACCAATTAGCGCTATCTAGTCAGTGACGATTGAAACGATATTTCAACGAGGTGTTTATTTTACTAGCTGGCAGCGGATTGAATTTTTTTTTATTATTTTTTTTATTTGTGAATAGGCAGGCATTTGACCACCATCTCACCTGATGTTAAGTGACGATGTGGCCAAAGATGGAACATGCCTACCTAGATACAGCCTATAAGAAGAACCAAATCTTTTCGTGCGGATAGGTGGGATATAAACGACATAAGGGTGGAGCAACCTGCCACGTCTTGTGTCTCGGTGGTGGAAAGGATCTGGTTGGAGTAGGTCATGAAGTTCTGTCGCACACTCACTGAAATGTATCCTGTAGAAGACCGACAAATGTTACTCTACGTCTATGTTCAAGGCTCTGAAGTTTTATCAGTAGGTACTCGCATATTTTCACGTCAAGTCCCTTGCGAGGAAGGTCCCTCGTTGGTCGAGTGGCTACCGTACAGAGTACCTACTACTATACTAGGTAGTAGAGTCTTACAACGACACGCCCAGTTTGGTACCACCACTTTACCTATTGCGAGCACAATAGCGTCAGTGCTCGCCATTGTCGTGTTCTGGTTTGGAGGATATGGTAGCCGGTAAACTTACTTACGCAACGCACCATTTCCATCTTTGGTGTCTACAGGCGACGTGTATTTCTTACCATCAGCTTGTTTGCCTTCCAATATCATAAAAAAAGAGGCTAGAGTGGGGACGTAGCGTATTTTTTGAAGAGACTTTCACTGGCAGATAGCTGATGTAATAAGGAACAGCTTACTAGTAAATAATTAAATACTATACAAAACCCTTCGTGCGTGAGTGAAAATTGGACTTTTATTCGGTTTTTTATTCAATTCGTCGTCGTCGTCGTCGTCGTCAAATTACCAAACTTGGAAATAATGTAAAGTCTTGATACTTGAATTTCGATGGTATCTTTAAATTTATTTTTCGACATATTCCAAATATTGGTATACGGCAGTCACCGTTCGCACAAAAATGTTCCCTTCTGATAATTATACAAAAATATAAAAATCTTTTATCGCTAATCCTTTGACTTGTAACACAAGTATCTATTTGCTTTTTAACACAAGGTTTTAATTGAAGCCAATGGAAGGCTTTTTATTTAAATATTTGGTATGTTTTTTTATAGTAATTAAAATATGAAATTGTTGATACTTAATAGGACGTGGCTGACATATGATTCGGCTTTTAAAAGAAACAAACTAAACATCAGATGTTTTATTTAGATTTTAGCTTCTGAATATATAAAAGGAACAACTGAACCACTAGAATCCAAAATAAAAATAAATATCGTTACGCTCCTATTATTGAAAGGGTAGACAGATAATATTAAATGCCGTGATGTGACAGCTAAAGCTGCTTTATCTGGCACGACCTTAGGCCACGTTTTTGTCCAGATAAACTGAAAAAAAACTTATAAGAACAAATTGCCCTATCCGGAAAACAAACCCGGGACCTCGTCCCTCAATGTCGGGCACAGACTACGTTTGACCACAGAGGCGATAATTATAATGACGTAAGCATCTACCAAAGAATGGTTTTTGATATTTGAAGATAGACAATATTTTCTGATGTTAATACAAATATATATATTTTGACATTAAACACCGAACTTGCCTATGGTTTGTTGCCAAATTTAAGCATACGTGTTAGACTAGCTATGTCCATTACTTTCTCCGCGTTTAAATTTAACTAAATGAAAGCAGCTTAAGCTACTCCTTATTACATCAGTTGTCTGCCAGTGAAAATTCCGTCAAAATCGGTCCAGCCGTTTCAAATATAAGCAGGAACAAACAGACAGGCGAACAAAATTAAAAAATATATATAATTCTTGTACAAGCACCTTGTAAACATACATACGGTTACAAAAAGCGGTTATTTTAATATTGCATACAGACACTCCAATTTCATTTATTTTTTGTAGATAGATTTAATGCTCCCTTAGTGTAGTAGTGATGCACTAGCCATAATACTTTATATTGTTAGTGTTCGGACTGTTAGCAACAAATAAGTCATACCAAAAGAGTTTATTCATTATTTAGTCCCTTACGTTACTTAATCGTACGAAGCTGCTTGATAATAATGAAAAGGCAGCTCGAAAGAGACGAGCATAGATCAAATCTCATTCAACATGACTACTGGTGGTAGAGTGCTGTGCGGCAACTCGCCCGGGTAGGGATCCACCGCCACACTATTCCTGCCGCCATGATATTGGCGAGTTTCATTCCGGAGGCCAGGATAAGCTGGTAGACTCGCACATAAAATTTAACAGCCCGACCACAGGACAGCGACGCATCTACATCATCTACGGTCTCTATTCCTTATTCCTTATTTACTTATCGCCTATTGTTAGAGACCCGTATGCTTATACGCAGTCATAAAGAAAACAACAAAACTGTGGCAAGAGTAGGTGTCTAATCGAGATGAGTCTCGAAACTCTACCTTGTCTACTTTTCTTGACAGTGTAACACTGTTGAGTGTATAAAGTTTTTATGGACCGTCTCTTATTCAAATTACAATAAAGCGACTTTTATGATTACTTTTAAATTGTCCACTTAAAATTTTAGTGCCTATAAAATTATCGTTGCTGGATATTGCTTTTGAATTTGTTGCTAGTAGAAATATGTGTGATAACTGATACTATTTAATACTAACTGTGCCGCGACTTCGTCCGCGTTTGAATTTAATTAAATAAAAAATGGCTTAAGCTTGATGTAATAACATCAGCTGTCTGTTAGTTAAAGTCCCGTCAATATCGGTCCAGTCGTTGCAGAGATTAGCGGTTATTTTAATATTACATATAGACACTCCAATTTTATTTATTTGTATAGATACATAGTTTTGAAAGTCTATGTATTTTAAGGCTCTCATTTATCTTTACTTTTCTAATTTAAACCAATTAACATTTATTTTGCCCCATTTCGGTTGTATCTTCGCATGTATTTTTGAAAAAACTTATTAATGGTTTTAAGTACGAGTCTTCATCTTATCCCGTATTATATCAGATGGTATCAGATTCGGCTACGTAATCTAGGGGATTTGACTAGGACACCAGTTTTTACGCAAAGCGACTGCCATCTGACCTCTGCAACCCAGAAGGAAA
>DVZL01008671.1:0-10136 GCA_018236625.1 Lasaia peninsularis | reverse complement strand
AGATTCAAATAAAAAACGCAAGTACGTTCCGGAGACGACTGATTTTGATGACGACCTGACTCAATGTCCAGAGGACAATGATATTTTCGTTTCCGAAATGTGTTCACAACCCTTGGATTATCAACCTGAAGTTAAAACAAAATCGAAGGACAGCAGTGGTGCTTGTAGAGAAAATAACATGCCATCTGTACCCAGCGTTATAGATGTACATGGAAGTAACTATTTCGGCAAATTGGTGGCAAATGAGTTACTAAGATTTGATACAAACAAAAGATATAAAATTATGCAAAGAATTTTAGAAGTTATGCATAATGAAAAATAAAATCTGAAAAATTATTGAACTGAGATTATTCCAAGTAAGCGAACATTTGATTGAACTACGTTATTCCAAGTAAGCGTATATTTGATTGAACTGTGATTATTCTAATTATTGAGTGAATTTTATTGAACTGTGATAATTCTAATTAAGTTAGTTTGCAAGTGTAGCATCACACTTAAGTATTATGAGAGCCAACTTAAAATGATTGATAAATTACCTATCATTGACAATTTTTTTGATACCTAATATTAAAATATCATTGGATTTTCTTTTACCATATTTTAGCCCACTTATTCAACAATAGAAATTATGTAAAATATGTGGTATATGGTGAAAGGAAACCCTATAATTTATACGAACTTTAATGTCAATATAACTCTATGATATTGACATTAAAGTCCGCCCAATTTAAGTTAGGTGCTTAATTTCAATATTTGTGAAATTCGCGGAAACATGGTGTTAGACATAGCCCTGGAAATCCGGGACAATCGGGACATCCAAATAATACGGCCGTTTTTTTCCGTCCCTTTTAAGGAGATTAGCCGGCAGGTGAATTTTCCCCTGTGACAAAGGCCGAGAAAGTTCTGTGGTATTTGGCATTGGCAGTAATTGCTCAATTATATTTTTTCGAAAGTCATATAGTGTAGTTTTATTATCATTTACTACATTGAACAAAATGAAACCATTTACCACACATATTTGTATTATGTGAATAATTACCTTTTTATACCAGCGCAAGGTTTTTCTTTCGCAACAATAATAACTTAGCAATTGGTCGTGTTTGTCAATTGATCGCATGTATTTATTATATTTGGTTTGTACTTTAGGCTTATATTTTACTGTACGAACACGTCTACTTGTAGTTCCCACATAATCACTATTGTGTTCGGTGCTTAAAAATAAAATTTCTCTTTTATCTTGCCACTTGGTAACAACAATTTTTTTTTCATTGTGTAGTATTGTAGATTCTCCCATGCTTAATTTTGTTGTTATTTGTGACGGATTTCCAACCCGTTTTGACCGAAGAGTTCCTGTCACGTATGTATTTTTCTCTAAAAGCTCATCAGCTAACCCTACGCTAGTATAAAAATTATCCACATATAATGAATGGCCTTTGTCAACATATTTCTCTAGTAATAGTCTGACGACCTTATTGACATGATTTTTACCCCCGACTAACCTGTCTTGAGACCCCGCATAAACATGTGTTTTTAATATAATGCCATTGGCATCGGCTAAAATATACAATTTAATACCGTACTTGTGTGCTTTCCCCTTAAGGTACTGCCGAAAAGAAAGTCTTCCTTTCCACAATATTAATGATTCGTCAATTGTAAGTTCTTTAGTGGGATAATATATAGAATCAATTGAATTATTAAAAATGTCTATAATTGGTTTAATTTTAAATAAACTTTCAGGACGGTCATCTTTTTGCACACTAAGAGCTCTTAAAATTAAATAAAATCGGTCCCTGGTCATAAATTGAGGTATACTCAGTTTAAACAAATAATTATTGGACCAATAATCAGCTATCCTATTAAGTTTTATTGTTCCCATCAATAACAAAACACCGATAAATGTTTTGAATTCAGCTACATCTACGTCGGTCCATTTATGAAAGCGTCCCTTTACAGTTGACACTGTTGATTTTAATTTATTGCCTACTGCATTTTAATTTATTGCATACTTATTTGTACAGTCAATAATTAAATGAACTATTTGGCTATTAAAAAACAAGAAGAAATAGTCCAAAGGAGTTTTGCCTACCATATCATTTGGCGGCAATATACCTGTTGATCCCGTATAAGGTATTTCTGTCATGTTATTGGGATTCCCCATACGCCAACCACTTGCTTCTTCTGGAGAACTTTCTTCTTCACTATTTTGATGTGCGTATGGCAAAGCATCGTCATCCGGGTCTAGACGAGATAATTCGTCGATAATGTCGTCATTACTCCCGTTCAAAATCCCGTAGAGTTCTTCGTCGCCCGTCTCTAAATCGAACCCTGCCATACATATTTCAATTTCTTGTGGAGACATCAGAGCAGATAACTCAATTTCTAAACGGTCCATGGTGGATGATGGGCCGGGCTTCGGCGAAGACAGGGGATCTGAATATGCCATGTTAGTCAAACTCTGAAATAATAAATAATAACATTGAATAACATTGAAGTGAAATAAATGAAAAAAAAAAACTAATTTCATCTCTTTTCGGGTATGTATTCTAAACTATATAAAGCTAAATTATCACGCAATTTGTAATATATAACTGTGAGACTACTATAGGTAGGTACTAGGTACTACCCAATTGCAATATTAAGTGGAATATCAATAAAATAATATCTTGTCCAGTAGAATTACTTTCAAAATTTAAAAAACCTACGAAACAATACTTTTGCCGTAGCCATGATCACATAGTGGTGAAATGCTATGAACGCTGCTTGGCATGTCTATCTAGGGTTGTTACCAACAATGATAGACATAGGTGCAATAAGTGATTTAAAATAAGAAGAAACTTACCTATAAATTCCAGCAAGTATATAGATCCGTTTACACGCGCTACAAGCGTTATGAAGTCAGAAGTAAAAAACACACACTCCGATCCGGTATGGTAAACAGGCAATGGTCGTCACAAATGTAAAATCAGAGTCCAGGAATACTAGCCACAGTCGTTAGAAATCACAGAATCCAGGAATACAAGCCATAGTCGTAAAAAATGCAGAATCAGAGTCCAGTTCACATGCGAATATCGTTGGTAACTCGGTAAGATCCACGCAAGGTCCGAAAGTAAAGCACGTCTGATCACTAAGGCCCGGCGCCCATTATCGGCATCGGCAAGAAAAAGGATCCTTCGGCATCCTACATGCAAGCGCACACTATCGGCAATTATGCTTTGGCATGCTGCAACGTTCTTAGGGATGACGAGGCGTCCTTAAGGATGCCGCACCATCCTGTATCTTGCCGAAGCGTCTCAATATCGTATTTCTCATCATAACAGTCTCAGAGTTGTTACAACCCAGTTGTCTGAATTGTATTTAATATGGTGGACTGGGATCTAGTGTTCATAGCAACTCTTGCTGAAGAAGAAGAGAAATCTAATCAATCAAGAAGATTTTGGGTGAACAACCTTTGGAAGCAACGATATATGTCCGGTGAATTCAACAATTTATTCAATGATTTGCGTTATGACGTTCGAAAATTTTATGATTATTATAGAATGAGTTATGAAAATTTTGAGAGTCTGGTTCATTTGCTTCGACCTTACATGGAGAAAAAACGATCAAGATTTCGCTCACCTATACCTGTTGATGAAAGATTGTCTGTGTGCTTGAGGTGAGTAATAAAATACTTTAATAAGTTTAATCATATTTATTATTTTTTTTATTCACATATACTCGTACAGGTATGATTCGAATGGTGACTTCAGATCGCAGACTGCATTACTATTTCGTCTCCTAAATAAATATTTCTTGCTGCGCCGGTCATAGGACTGTCGTCGTGCGTGGAGCGATTGTTGTTGACATTCTAATCATATATCTTTGCTGCAGGTAAAAAAGTAAGTTCAAAAAAAATACAAATTCTGTTCATTGGTTTAAATATTGTGGTAATCACTGGTTTCTATGTTTTCGTCTTGGTATCTAGGTATGGGTGTCGGAGTATATGTCAATGTTGATTGTATGTTGTCCTCGTTATTTACGGATGTTGCTTGGGGTGTGTAATAAGAAAAATCGTCCATGGTGTAGTTTGATTGATTCGCAGGAGGTTTTTGTTTCGATGTGGATGGTTCATAAATAGATCTTGTAGTTTCAATATTCTGTGGTGCTTCTAATAGTTCTGAATATTCGATTTCTGCCTTGTTAACAAGAAGCAATACATCTCTTTTCACTTGAAGTTGCAACTTTTTCGGTAAAGATTTTACCGTAGCAGACATTGATTTAAAAAATATATCTATAGGATGTTCATATTCGTTATTTTTAGAATCTATATATTCTTTTAATATTTCAGCTGTGGTTATGTTTTGTGATCGAGGATGCGACTTTTGAGAATGTGAATCTGACATTTGTGATTGTGACCGTGATTGAGGAGAATCCAAGAAAGAATCTTGTGTCTCCTCAGAAGAAGAATCTAAATTAGATACCTGCGCTCTATTTTGTAAAAATGTATTCAAGAATTGGAGTTCTCTTTCGTGTTTTATAGGCCTTTGTGGCTTTGCAGAATCACCACTTTTGCTTATTCTATTTTTCATCGCTTTTCGATAGTTGCTTCTGATATTCGTCCACATCTTGAGACATTCTTGAGCTGAAAATAATATAATAAACATATAAATGAATGGTTTGTTAGTCAAACGTTTGTGTCCGGCACCCGCAACACAGGTGATATTATGTATTGCATGGTATGGACATGTTATGAGGAGGGATGAAACGAATATTAGTAAGAGAGTAATGAATATGAATGTTGATGGATGGAAGGGGAGAGGCAGACCAAAGAAAAGATGGATGGACTGTGTGAAGAAGGATATGAGTGAAAAGGGTGTGAATGACCTTGTGACGAGTGACAGAAAAGTATGGAAGGATAAAATCTACTGCGCCGACCCCAAGTAACATGGGAACAGGGCAGGCAGATGATGAATATTTTTTTTAAAATTGGTATTATTTAAATAATTTTAATAATATTAATAGGTATCTATGCTATATTTAAAAATACATATAATGTTTCTTTTCAGGTTTTTAATAACAGGAGTAAGTTTCAAAACTTTAGCATTCAATTACCGAATGGGATTTAGTACAGTTCGTTGTATAGTCCATGAAACCTGCCGTGTAATCTGGAATATTCTTGGCCGTGTCGTTCTGCCAAAACCAACAACAGCACAATGGAAGATAATTGCTAAAGACTTTGATGAAATATGGAATTTTCCAAATTGTATTGGTGCCTTGGATGGCAAGCACTTTAAGATACGAGCTCCAAATAATAGTGGAAGTATGTATTTTAATTATAAAAAATTTTTTAGTATCGTTCTGCTGGCTGTAGCAGATGCTAAATACAGATTTGTCATTGTCGATGTAGGTGCTTATGGTAGAAATAGCGACGGTGGTATATTAGATCATTCAAAATTGGGTTTAAAATTGCAAAACGACACATTAAATATTCCTCAAAATGTGAGCTTACGAGGAATAACTGAAGAATTACCCTATGTTTTTGTTGCTGATGAAGGATTTCCACTAACGAAAAATATAATGAGACCGTACCCTGCGAATCAATTGGCAAATATAGAGAAAATAGTTTTTAATTACAGACTAAGTCGAGCAAGGCGTATCGTGGAGAGTGCTTTTGGCATTCTTCAATCAAGGTTTGAAATATTTCAGAGGAGAATGCAAGTACAAGCAAAATATATAGATTACATCATTTTATCCTGCTGTTCTTTACATAATTACGTCATTAATAATGCAACGACGGAACTTCCAAACCCACTACAGGAAAGTGACATTTTAGAAGGTTCCGTGGATAACAATGTAGTAGGCGATAACGATATTATCATGTGCGAGGGTATGGTCGTTAGAGATCAATTCAAACAATATTTTAACTCTGAACATGGGTCAGTTAGTTGGCAGAATAATATTGTAAATAGATCATAAAATACTAACGATATATAAGTCAATGTAATTAACCGGTTCACTAATGTTGGACAAAAACACGTTTCAAAAATGTACATTTAAAAAACAAAGTTTCACAAACAATCATTTGATAAATGCATTAGTCCGAAAATCTTTTATTTCACAACGCTTTATTCCAAAACTATTCATTTGACAAAAGTATTGTTTCGTAAATCTATCGTTTGAAAACATGAACCTACCCTACTGTGTCGAATTAGGTGGTTGAGTTTTAAACAAACATACATAAGGGTCAACAGCGACCGGTTATATAGCACCGACCGGTTTATAGGGTTTTTTTTAAACTATTTTGATTTAAGTATCATATTTTCATTATCATATTGATGGTACTTATTATAACTCAATAAAAATAAAATGTTTAAGATACTTACGTGTTTTATTGAGTTCTTTGGCGATTTGCTCCCACGCATTATGTTTCATGTGTTGGTCACTGTAGTGACGCGATTTTATATTATATAGGCACTCATGTAGACGCACTAAATTAATAAGCTTTTCTTCCGCCATGACATTCGATGTGACAGTAAACAACCGGTACACGCAGCGGTTACCTTGATTGTGTTGTGAGTCAAATGATGCAAATGGCCCCGAGTCCCGAGTGTTGCCTCGGCGCCGGCGGCGTACCGAAGGATGCCGAAGCATCCCGAAGCATTCTCAAGGCTGCCGATACAGCAGCCTCAAGCATACCGAAGCGGTATTTTTGTTATTACGACCACATATCACGGAAATTTCTATTTTATTGCCATTATGTTATAGTATATTGCTATTTGCCACCTAAAATCCTCAGTCGTACCGATGCCGATAATGGGCGCCGGGCCTTATCACATGCAGCTGATAGAAGCGTATATAAAATTAATGATAATATTCGACTGTCATAAGCCCATAAAAATATTATATAAATCGGGGCGAATCTAAAGTAATTATATATTAATCATATTTTAAATTATATACATGAATACTTTGTATGTATGATTTTATATAACTAGATTTGGTTATATGTACAGATCTATAGATTTTTAGATCTGCTTAAACCTAGCTGATAATATAATGCTTTATTGTCTTACTCCATAAATTTTTTTAACAAGTTTTAAGTTCTGATGTTTCCTGTTTGAAGTAAATAAAATGCAGTGAGACATTAATAGAAATTTAATGATAGAATATCTAGTTTTAAAGTTTTACTCCGTGTCCCGTCGCCTTTTATTATTTTTAAAATTTTTAGTACTATTTTCCAATAATAGAGAAACCTGCTTTTTCTGCTACAAAATTAATATAATTTTTTTTTGATTTTGCCAGCTAAAAATTATTATTTTTATGCCTTATATTGTAATAATTAATGAATTTGTATTTGATAATTTTAATAATTTGATAATTATTGACTTGGATAGGAAATAATGTATCAGATCATATATTTGTGATCTGTCTGAAGAAGACCTAATTCTCTTTGCTCTCGGTACATATCAAATAAAGTTAGCTCGCAGCTACTGCGCTAAGCACTTAGTAGAAGGATATAACTTAGAAACTTCATTCAGGAAGAAGACATTTGGCTGTTACTTGTCCGTATACAATCTAGACACGTAAGATCCAAAATATATTATGCATATCGTTGGCGTAGAGGCAGAATTAAATAACTCATTTTTACTAGTTTTGAGAAAAATGCAATTTACTGTTTTTTTCATCATTCTTTTTGCATAATTCATTAATAAGCTATAGTTTTACTGTAGAAAATTTTAGTTACATTGATTTCTATTGCCTTTTACATCACGGATAACAAATCTAAACTATATCGTTTGATTTAAAAATAAAAAAATAATAAAAAGTAATTATTTAATTTTGCCACAACTGTTTATAGGAAGTCCGCATGAGTTAACTAAGTAAAAAGGTTAGTTATTCAGTTTTCCTACATTTTCAATGTGTTTATTAGAAAAAAAAATTTAAATAAGTGCAGTTATTAAATTTTGTGATCTCGAAAATGTAACGCAGATCTCAATTACGACAATTATCTACTTTGTAAATAAACTAGTATAAACAATTTACCAACGAGTTATTGAAGTGAAACAAAGTAAAAAACCTTTGAAACAATAATTATTATTTATTTAAACTTATAACAAAATTACACATTAAATAAGTAAACCTGCTACAAGTAGGTATATAAGGAAAATTAAGGTAGGTAATTATTATAAAATTAAAAGTAGTTGTGAACCTCTATGAAAAAGTTGAACCAAAAATTAATGGTTTATTCATTCACTTCAACCATTTTTTTCATATCAACCATTAACTTCGGAATTATATTTTTTTGACAAAGCTGCAAAATAGAACAATACTGATTATATGTCTTGCGAATATCTTCGAAAAATTCGAAAATTGCGAATATTGTGAGGTAAATAGAGAAAAATCGGCACCACAAAAACAAAGTATTTTTTTTATATGTTAAAAACACAGTCTCGGAGTTTCAGGCAAAATATTGCTAACTGCTGTTTCAGCTTCCATTTTCAATGAATCGGGAGTGCAACTTATATCTTCATCACTTGAAGAACTCATGTTGTTTTCCTTATCAGAAAGTAGTTATAAAAAAATTCCAAAAACAAACTTATCCCTATCGCCTTTACTAAATTTCAGATATTTTATTTTTAACCAACATACTTTCTCTCCACTCTCCGCTACACTTTTGTTTTTCATTATTTTCGCAGCCATATTATTTTTTTCTATTTTAACGAACCCACACAAACGAAATACACAACAAATACAGAAAATACTTCCATATACCGTTTTTCTTTTTCAGTAGCACTGTGCATTGTGCCACCTCCATAAAGGTATGGCCACTTTCTAGATATTTTTGTTCAAGTACAGAGTAGGCCCCGAAGTTTCGCGAATTTGAAAAATTTATAAAAAAATAACAAAAAGTAAAACAGATTTATTTATAAATTAAAGTTTATATTTTGGAAATTCACTTTTTAAAAATAACATCATCCAGATGTGAACCATCCCGCTGCAAACACTCTTGAAATCTCGACTTCAAATTGCCGGAAACTCGTTGGCACATGGCGCGTGGAATAGCGGCCATTTCTCCACGGATGTCGGCCTTCAATTGGGTAATTGTGGTCGGATTATTGCTGTAGACTCTACTTTTCATGTATCCCTATAAGAAAAAGTCTAGTGGGGTTAAATCCGGACTCCTAGGGGGCCATGGAATGTCACCTCGGCGCGAAATGGGTTTTTCAGATAACATCTCCTTTACGACTGCCAAACTCGTTAGATGTATGGCATGTGGCGCCATCTTATTAAAACCATGTCGCACTATTGTACCCTTGAAATTCTCACAGCTGCGGGAAAAAACAATAACGTAACATGTCTATGTATCGCCAGTTAAATGAAAATGTGCTTCGTCTGAAAAAAGAATATTGTTGAAGCTCCGAAAACGCTCCAACATTTTGTTTCGACGAAAGCACGTCGTATGATCCCATCATTCGGCTTCAAATCTTGCACTAATTGAAGCTTATAGGGGTGCAATTTTAAAACCTTCAAAATGCGACGCAAAGTCGTTCTTGATACAGAGAGCTCAGCTGATCGCTTTCGAGTTGATTGCCCAGGATTGCGTAGTACAGAGGCTCCGATTTCGTTGATGGTTTTCTTTGACCTTTTTGTCTTTTGGGGCCCCTTAGGTTTCTAATTGAGGGTTGAACCGGTAGCCTCGAACTTCCTGACCCACGCTCTAATCAAACTTTCACTCGGGCACTGATTTAAATCAAGTAATCCATAGTGAGAGCGAAATAATCGCCGAACAATAACGCACGAATCGGCATTTTTGTAATATTTTTTACGCAGAACGCACGCTGTTCACTCGTGAAGTGCTCCATTGCGACTAAATTTCCGAGAACCGAGCTCCAGATTCCCACCTTCCGCGCTCCGCTCCCTTACCTCGTTCCCACGCTACATTTCACGACATGTACGATCATTTTTGTACGACTGTTAAAAATTGTAGCAACAAATTTTGTAATCTTTAGTTCTAACAGACTAACTCCTCCGATTAGATAATCAAGATTCAAGAAGAGTTTCAGTAATATATAGACATTTGTAGCCCTTGGTCCACATTCGTAACTGATTTTTTGTAACCAGCTACGAACATGGAATTTATTTCTTCCTTTGATAACCAG
>DVZL01008670.1:0-10137 GCA_018236625.1 Lasaia peninsularis | reverse complement strand
AAAACTTTTGTTTTGTAACAACTTTTAAACACATATTCGGCAAATAAATAATTTTCATTTCATTTCATTTCAATAATGTTGATTACAGAGTTTATCTTATTACATAGGTTTATGCTTTTCCTTATTGTACATCAGAACTTGACAATGGAGAGCATTAACACTTTGCTGGAATATGTATGGCGGAAGTATCAATCAGACCAAGTTGTCGCAAGACCTTAGAGTTTTGTATAATAGTTTGTCTTCTATAAATAATTTAGATCATTTTTACGTACTCGTATATACATCAAAGGAGTTTTCGGGAAGAATATATATACATACAACTACTGTGACAAAAGGCTGCCAAATTTTAGTTACCTACAAATATTTGTATATAAACGACGATAAAAATTGATTTATACTAGCACAATGATACTACATGTAACAATCTTTTATGCAACTAGAGAACCCTAATTATGAACTTGTTAGTAATGTTATGCATCATCATGATTTGCTTTCTACTGCTGACCAAAGGCTCTAGTCCAGTCAATTTTTTTTTTACTAGCACCGTAACCATGGTGGTGGAATCAGTTAGAGTTAGTTAAGTTGTGACACCACCAAACAGTATTTTCCTTGCTGCCTCAACGCTACTGCCATGTTCAATACTAACAATTTTAAAGATGTAATGTTAACTGTCGAGAAATTGAATTCACATTCAAATTAATATTCTGTTACAATTAATTCTTGTGATTAGATTGTAAATGTAATTATGTATTTTGAGATAAAACTTTATTTAAATGTTGATATTTATTATTATTCTAAATTTTACTGCTTATATTTTAATGTTTTAGTGAGGTTAAATTTGTCTCAATTCATTGGAAAAACATGTCATGTTCTTATTAACATTTAAAACGTGGTCTTCCATTATTTAATAGACAATTATTAATATTCAGGCTTATCTTATTATTTTGGTTTAGCTCACGTCGTGTCAAGGCCTATTGAACCTGACCTGATTAACGATTGACCTCCCGATTTAATGATATTCATACAAAATTAATGAAATTAAATGTATATCTGATATTCATGAGAAACTCTAGTTTATCTTAAAAATAATTGGAAAGTTTGCAAAATCGTTTAACTAATTTATTTATTTATTTGTTTCAATCACTAGATCAATAAATAAATAATTTTTTTTATGAAATATTGACATAAACAAGCAGCAGATATTTTTAATAAGAAATACTAGTCGTCTACAGACATTAAAGATGGAAATGATGCGTAGCTATTCTCAAAGGGCATGTTAAGTTTCACTCCGTAAGCTTCATTTATCGGCTACCTTACTATCTAGCCCTGAATACGACAGTGATAGGCACTAACATTATGGTGGTAGGACAAGACAAGATGATGATGAAAATAGCATTTACACATGGTCACGGTAATGTATTACGTTCTTCTATATATTTGGAAACGAGAATCAGCTAGTATTTTTCAAAACCGGATTTGTGGTTGCAGAATTCAAATGACTACCATATATTTAAAAGTTGGAACTCTTGTCAAATCCCTTCGAAAATGGATAAGGATAGAACAACGAACAAGCAGTCGGTTTTATCCATCAAATCGAATAATAGCCAAGTCTAATAATAATCAATAACATAAAAAATAAAAAGTTGTTACATAAGTAACAGTAAGGTTATAGTTTGTGTAATAAAATTTTGCACTAATATGTAGTCCTCATAACGTATTTAACATGCATCGACGTCAAAAGATCGGCTGATTATCGACCAAGTGAATAGAAACCTATTGTTTTTGGTTCAATAAATAAAATAAATATAAATGAATTATTAGTTATCCAGGCTTACATTGTTTTACCATACACATATATCGTCTAGCAAACAAAACATATTATACGACCTTTTACCATAACTACAACTGTTTAATAACTGCAGAGTAGTTTCTTCTACATCCTCAACTAATTAAATAATAAATTGTAATAGACCGAGAATCATTAGATAACTTGCCATAGTAAAGTTTGAAATTTGTACGGGAAGAAAACGTGTGTATGTCTAGTACTAGAGTATCACAATAATTGTACGAGCATGATACGATTATAAACTGTACTATATTACTATGAGATTAAATATTTTATTTGTGCACTCCATGAACTAATTTTCACATCTAAAAATATATTGTGTTTTAAAAATGATTTCTATTTCTGTACTATTCTATTAAGAATACATAAAAAACTTATAAATGAGTGCAACAAATAGCGTAATTACCGTAGTTTTTTTTATCATATTATTTAGAGATTTCATAACTTTATGTTGGTGATTGATTTATTAATTTTAATTATTATATAATTGACAGAAGGGACAGATGTCAACTAAATTATGTTTGAAATAAGTAAATCTTCAAAGTCAAAGTTTATGTGAATGTAGTGTTGGAGTCGCGGGCAATAGTTAGCTATTTTGTAACACTTTCAGACCTAAGCACTAGTGACAATGTTAGGGTTACCAAAGGTGAGAAGCAAAAGCGAACGTCTTTTGCCCTTAGCACTTGCACCGTAGAAGCAACGAGTTCTAGGTTTCTATTAGAAAATAAATTTCAATTTAACATAAAACTTATAGAAAAATCATTTATAGTTATTTTTTTAGTTTATGTTTTGATGAAATTTTACATTACTTAAATCTAAATGGACTATTATTATTGGAACGAAGTTCCTAATCGCGCGTTGTGAAAGGGGGCTAGACGGAAAAAATCTCACAAAAAGGTGTAACGACACTTTTCTCTGTCTGTCTCTCCCTCTCTCTCTCTCTTATAGAAAGCAAGCCAGATATTTTCATTTCTATTTCACGTAGAACAGTGTGGTTTCATGACGATTATTTTTTCTATTATCGATTAATTAGTGGAGGAATTGTAATAAAAAATAATTGTAAACTTCATTCTATCCGGGTGTCTCTCAACTTTTATATAATTTTATATCATTTTTTCTACGCGATAAAATAGCGAACTAGAATACGTCAGTGCTTGTTCTCTGTCCACCGTCTACCACCATATACCGAAAATGTTGTCGGTGCGTCACAGTCATGTGGCTAAGCTATTTGGCCTGATGTTTATGCTAAAACACGACATTATGGCGGCAGGAATAAATAAGGTTGGTAGTGACACTTATGCTCGCCTACAAAATACAAAGGAAAGGAGCTATTAAGCAGAGAGAGAGATTTTTATCTAACACTTTCATGAAATATATACAAATAATATAGTAAATTCAATTGAGAGAATTGTAGATACAACACGACAGAAACTGTCCCTATATCAAAAGAAGGATAAATATTGGATGAAAAGAATTTATACGTATTGAGAATTCTGTCGATAAATAGCAAATTATCTATTAATAATAAATCCCAAATTATTATCTGTCTGATTGTTTGCCATCTTATAGGAAAAATAGTGGAAGAAAACCCAACGTTTAAACTGAATGCAACTAAAGCAATTATAAGCAATTACGTTCTTTCTATGAACAATAATGAGGCAATAAAACGTTGAATGTGGTTTATATACTCGATGGATAGAAATTAAGATAATTTTGTCTAAACGCGAATGTATTTGCATTAATATTTGTTCATTTCCGTGATGATTTATTATTCAAGAGAAGATTCAGATAAGTATCACAACACACTATAGATTGTAATTATTTAAGTTTTTTGATGCTATAAGCTAGGAATATATTTACAGCAACAGTTATTTGACTACAGCTTAACAGCTACGAAGCCCGGGTTAGATTCCCGACGGGGACATTTATGTGATGAAGATAGAAGTCTGTATTTAGGTGTTTATTTAATAAATTTTGGTATCTATTGAAGAATTTCTTTGTAACAATATCGCTATCTAATATATACTTAGTTTTATTATGATTGTACTTTTTTAATTATACATTAAAAAAAATTTCTTTTTTTTTTAATGTATAATTTATTGCTAAGCAATAAAATCAATTCACCTTTATCCAACGGTACCAGTGACATCAAGCTAGTACAAAAAATAAGTATATATATTATTGTACCTATATATGTATATAATTTTATTTAGCACTGATGTTGGTGGAGTTTATTTAACTCGGCTAAATTACATTAATATTATTTTTGGCTCTTACTAATATAAATGATTCGTCTGTAGTGTGTGATGGTGTGATATAATGATTGTACGATTTCCATAATTATGTATTTTCTCTTCCTAAAATTACTGCTGTTGTCATGATGTACCTATATTTATAATGCGAGTAGGTATATAGGGTTCACAGTTTCTAACAGGTACCACAAAGATTTAGTAGGAGGTATGAAATGTCTTGTAAATAAGGATCAAAATCTTTCAAAGAAGTGGCTATGGAGTAATTAAAGTGCTGTAGAGATTAGGGTCCGTTGAAAATGTTGTATGTCGTGACAGTTCCCAGAGTGAATTGTGTTTGCGGAGACAGT
Organism: Lasaia peninsularis; assembly: GCA_018236625.1. Lineage (NCBI taxonomy): Eukaryota > Metazoa > Arthropoda > Insecta > Lepidoptera > Riodinidae > Lasaia > Lasaia peninsularis. Next base: position 5,692 of record DVZL01008670.1, on the reverse strand, counting down.
CTTAGCTGCCAAAATTTGCTCTAAACCAACTCATGTTGTGAAAACAGAGGCATGATGTCATATAACAAGATCACGTTTGATGGTTTGTCATGGTGAAAACTTGACAAAGAATAGAAACCCATGCTCAACTGTTAAAAACCTCTAAATTAAGTCATTAGGATGACGACGAATGGCAACAATTATAATGTAAAAATAGTCATGTTTATGTAAAACAAATACTCCCGGAGGTCCCTCGATGAAAAATAACGCTAATGATAATGGTGAATCATCGTAAATATCAAGATTTAATACAAGCAACGATAAAATTATTTGAATTGCAAATATCGTATGTAGTTTTGGACGCAGGTTGCATCTGCTGTAGAGAGTCGTGCCGGAGGATAAATGCCTTGAATATTGTTTTAAACGACCTTTAGGTGCCATTAGCACTATGATATATTGCTCTATACAATACCACAGAATTTTAATGCTACTGAATAATATACATTTTTATTATTTCTTTTAACCTGGTAATAACTGTTTTGATTAAACTGTTAATACCGACCTGGTTGACTACTGTGAATCTCTCTCTCTGTCATAAAGTCACTGTTTGATATCGTTGCATTCGGGTTTGGAGTGTATAGTAGGTAAACTTGCCCTGGGAAAAGGATATAATTAAACACCGAAAGACATTGGAGTGATAAATTTGTCTATGACATTATAACATTCTCATTTATAATGTTATAAATAATTATGTTATTATTATTAAACTGATGTATCAACACTCGGGAGTAGCGGCGGGATACAGTTAGTTGGTTGTAAAAAGAATAATTCAAACCAGATATTATTTGGTGACATATTCCGTGCTTTGCTTGCACTTGAATAATGTTTGTATTCTGCGTTTTAAGTGTACGTGCTTATTAATATTTACATAATAAAAAAACTAGAAGCAATGAGTATTTGTTTAGCCTCATCGACAAATCAATCATCTTCAGAGTCAATTAATTAAATGAAGATTCAATATACTATTTCAATATGTTATGAGAAGACAAACAAGCAGACGGATTTCCTGATGTGAGAAATATTCGTTATATACGTAGACATTAAAGATTATAACGTAACTTATTAATATGAGATTAGGGCGTTAAGATTCTTACGTTATTCCATATTTTTCGAAATGGAACATAACTATGTCAATAACTAAAGTAATGGATTTAAAATTATAATAATTAATGGAAATATTTATTAATAATACTAATACGGTTCAATAATAAACACGAAAGGATCTGGGCCAATGTGAGAGTATTTGCTTGGTAGCTACTTTTTCATAAATATCACTATCCTTTGTCTCATTTTTATTAAACAGTATTATTACACTTAATTTGACTATATTATTTTTTTCTTTACCCAGCCTTATCTCGTTTGTATATCGTTGGCTACCTAGTTTAGGATTATAAAAGGAATCAGGTTTTTCTATAAAGCAGGTGATCTTCTAAAATCTGCAACATTGAAGGAAAACTAGACCCGATCCTAGATAAAGAGAAATTTAAATGCACTATATTTTAATTGAAATAATATAATATTTCAAAAATCGACTATAATTTAATTTATTATCAATTCAGCTTAATTATATCGACCAATAAAGTCCTTTTGAATATTATTATTGCTCACACTAACTTATGGTCTCTCCCACATACATGACCATAATATATTTATATATTCTTAGCAATCATTCTTATTTTAATCATTGATAAAATTTTATCATTTTTAAAATCTAACAGAAGATAAAGTTTAAATAACAGCCTTGTTTATTTAACACATATAAATAGTAAACAATATAAATTAATATTTTATAATTATTTCAAATACTAAGGTCAAGTCCTCGAACGATTATATAAAAATATATCATTTACATAATATTATTACATTATTCATGATACATGTGACGCGTTGATGTCTTTTATGAGGTTAAAACACTCGGTCACACTAGTAAAAAGGCTAATGACAACATGTTGGTTCCGGACTACTAAGCGCCATAACATCAATACTCACTACTATCGTCTTCCAGCCTGAAGATTAGGAAAACTCGTAAACTTACTGACCCATGTGGTTTAACACTTCAGTCTAAGTAGTCAGCACACCTACTGTTGGTGTTTACAGATGATGCGTATTGCTAACCATAAGCGAATTACAAATTATTATAATTATCTTACTTCTCCATTTTGTTTCTATATCCCGTTTCTATGTCTGATGATCAGTTACCTAATCCAGTAAGGTCCCCAGATTTACACAGAGTGGCGCCCTCTTAACTCTGCCCAACCAGGATACTAACTAGGGCACAACACTAGGTTATAATAAAATATATAATAAAATTTTAATTAAAATAAATGACATGAATCCGGGATGGATACCGATGCTTGTGTTTAAGGTAAGGGCACTTAGAAAATGTACACACGTTACGAATACTCGTTGGTGCGTTGCGAAGTTCAAATCTGAATTGCCGGAATGTGAACTGTACCATCGAGGCTCTTTGTGGTTGTAATACCTATTTCATATAAAACTAGCTGAAATCCAAACCGTCTGAAATAGACAGCTAGTAAAACTTCAAAAAGAAAAAAAATTGGTTAGAAAAATGTTTCTTTGTTGTTCATTGTTGTCAAATGTTCATTGAAATATTCCTAATTTTTCTTTTCATAACAAACATCTTCTGACAATAATTAAGACAAACAGAAAATTATTCTATTGGTTGACCTGTGACCAAGGGAAATAGTTCATTTGAATATACAACACAGATAATATAATTAATTGGTTATGATCTCGTTTAAAACATCGTTCATTAACTTGACCTATATATTCCTTTTGAATATTGTCTATATTTGACAACCTCAGGTGCCCTAATAGAAAAACCAGGGTTTCTTAAGAGGCTTGATTTTAATTTAATGAAGAATTTATGAAAAATTTATAAATTTCACAAATTTAATGTCTGTGTATTATCTGGTGCAACTTGCTTTGAGCAAACAGACCACCAACCGTTTGTTTTATCATTTTATTTATTATATATTTAGGTTACATTATTTTATCTAATCTTCGTTTTATAAAAAAAATATAGCAAATTCAAGGGAAATAATAAATCCCTGCCCTAAGCTCGCTTGATTGTTTAATTTGTAATTTGTGAGGTGAGTGACATACTCAATGGTTTTATGACATTTGTAAATAGATGCTTTAAATAATAGAGATTTATAATACATTATTGTAAGGCTCTAAAATTTTGACATTTGTTTGTTATGACAATGAATATTATTTTTTAAATATAATTAGATATAATTAATGCATTTTGTTTGTAAGACATATTTAATTAATATTTTGAAGTGATATTACCTTCAAAAATTAAAGTGTAATAATGTATAAAACTTTAAAAGCCACATATTTAAAACTATTGTCGAAGATTTTATTTTCTTTACGTAGTTAAATATATCATGTGTTGCTAATTATAATGAATTTATTACAATTCAAATTAACTTTCCTACATTGATTTTATTTCAGGATGATAAAATCCTTTAGTAATAATAAAATAAAATAAATATCATCACGTCCAATATCCTCGAAAGGGTAGAGAACAGATGCACATATGCACCCAAGATAAGCCGACAATATTAGGTCCTAAGACCTGACACAGGTGGTAAGCCAATAATCTCGGGCAACTTCATGTTTTTCAGGTAAACTGAAAAAAATTCTACGGGCGTATTATAATTATTGCCTCTGTGATCTGAATAAAGTCAATGTTCGATTTGACGAATGAGATCCTGGAGTCTTGGTTTCGATTCCCGAGTACTTCGAAACTTGTTATTAATTTTTTTATGAAACTAAAATAATTATTTAAAAATATTACTAGTCTTCACATTTTTTCAACGACCTTGAAATTATTTCTATATAACATTTATGTAATTTAATATGATTACCAAAATTTTTCATTTCAAAACAAAAAAAGTTTGATTTTTAAATAATCACGAAACAGTGTCTATTTGGCATACAAGTACAATTTAAAAAAAAACTCACCTTTAACACAAGAAAAATCACGACACTATGTCACAAACACAGTAAGTTAGGGGTCGTATGCAAGTCCGTACCGCGTGAGGCTGGGGGTCAGAGTGCGTGTATCATCCGCGACTCACGCGCATATACAGTGAAAGTGCTTATATAGCTTCTCAGATGCAACTTCAGCCTGCGCCTGACATCACATATTGTTCATAAAGATTTATGAGTGGCTCGAACAATGAATCTCCGAACTGGCTTTGTTCATGAAACCTGGACTTGCATCGATACAAGATCGATTTTGATTTATAAGTAGTTAATTCTTTTAACAAGCCTTTGCTTGCGAACTCTCCCACGCGTCATATATTTCTTAAAAAAAATTTAACCACGGATAAATTTGCTCGCTCTTGACCGATTGACTTAACCTAAGTGCTATATCGTTGTCCAAAAATCAGTCAAAATGACGTAAAACAAACAGAAAATGACGTAAAAGTAATGAATCTTGGAAATTTTCTTTTTACCAATAATTTTAGTATTGGTAATAATTTTATTAATATGATGTTAATATATCTACAAACAAATTCTTACAATTTTATTATACGTGTGTCAACACCGAAAAAAGTCTAATTTTGATTCATAGCACAATATTTGCTGTTCAAAATAAATAAATTTAAATTATCTTTGTAATGCCTTTGCTAATAAAACGTTTCCTCGATTTATATAAGATTAATTTTGAAGGTCAAAAACTTTATTATAGAGGTTAAAAACGAAATGAGACCGGCCTTATTGATTTTTCAACTTCATTAATGATTATCATGAATCATAATATTATTTGCTATAACGAGCAGATGTCGGCGTAATAAAATGATCCTATAACAACCTGGTTTGGTTTTCAAGTTAAAAGGTTTGTTGTCTTGATGATCGTAGTCTGTCTACTGGATTTCACTTACATTTCTACATAAATGCATAGCTATTAGGACAGTACTTATACACAAGTACAAAACACACATACAAAGGTGCATATGCACGTATGCAAGTACATAAGAACGCATACACTCTCGCTAGCATGAACGCAAACCCGCGCGTCTGGATTAAGATCAGGAGCAGTGTTTGTGCGTACAAGCAATACACGCACAAACATTCTGCTATTACTTTAATTTAATCTTTTCAAATAAAGTAATATTAACTATTTTTGCTAAATAAATTCCCTTGTCCCCATCCAAGACCTGACTTTACTGAATATTGCTTAACCGTTAGTATTGATCAAAATTACTCATACTACACAGCCAGCTCCGTAACAATGTTGTTAATTAAGCATCGTTGTAAGAGTAATTTGTAATTGTAATTAACAAGCTTGATTATCTGATGACAATCGTACAACACTCCAGATGCTTTAATGTAGTGTCTCATGTTTTAGTCATATTAACATTCATATGTCTATATGTGTAGATATACGTCAATAAAAATAATAATAACGCATTGTGAAGAGGACCCCTAGTCTATGGCCCTTATTATTGAAGGTTTAGTTATAAGATCCTTCGTCAGAAAAATATGTTATTTATGTCATGACCATATACGCAAAACGGTAAATATAGGTATACATACACCCTTTTTTTTTGTTGCCGCAGGGGAAATGCATTTACGCACTGACCGGGCCGCCGAAGCAGCCCGAGTGTGGGGCTCG
>DVZL01008669.1:0-10138 GCA_018236625.1 Lasaia peninsularis | reverse complement strand
ATATGTTAAGACCCCCCCTCCCCTCTAATTCTCACGTAACAACTCCTAACTATGGTTTTAAATCATTTTTTACAAACAGAAAATTAAAATATTATGTGCGTCAGTATTGCCACCTGTGATTAAAAAGCGCTGAACGCTAGCTGCGCACAATATTTTGAATATAGCTCGAAAAAGGTCGAGATTTCCCTAGAAGATATTGACAACGTGACAAAGACCTAAGGCCCCCTCCACCCCTGAAACCAAGCGTGATATTTTAAAGAATTTCCCCCTCCCCCTGAATTGGTCACGTAGTATGGGTATGTTCCCTTATGTGTAAGTCTACTGGCTACCCTACCCTCGGGACCGAAACACGACAATGTTATTATGGCGGCAGGGATAGGTAAGGTGGTTGATCCCTAGGCAATCGTGTGAGCTGCTGCACAGCACTCTACCACCAATGGTAATGTTGGTAGGTGCTTAGTGGTGACTCAGTTGACCACCTTAGTAAAGACCTAGTTAAGTAAAGTTGTCCAACTTCAACGCGCCAGGTTCAATTCCGAGTAGGACAACTAGTTCTATGAATACTTTCAGCTTAACTGAAAAACATAACTTTGTCTGGAATTAGATTTATGTCTTGTGATGGGGATTATGGGAAAATGGCTAATCGTGGGTACGTAAGTACCTCTGCCTACTCTATTCGGGGAAATGGGTGTGACTATGTTTATTTTTATCTGTTTTTTATCTTAAAAATCTACCAGCTACCAGCATAAGAATCCGTTGCAACGACGCGTTTAATAGTATATCTAATATGTAATGTGTTTAATGTGGCCATGGTCTCATCGAACAATCTTTAAATACTTAACAAAAACTTTTGAAATTTGATCAATATCAATTCCGTAACTGATTCCAAAAAAACAGAGGGATACAAAATTTTATATAATATGGTACCATTGATCCGTTGCAAGAGTGGCACTGGTCACTAGTGGGATCATTCATCAATCTACATTATTAAATACGCGGGCGATACGGTCGTCTCATCCCCACACCAACAAAACTAACGATCGAAAAAACAAACAAAAAATAATTAAAACTCACACAGGATGTGAACTTAGGTACCCATCGATCATGGCGGCATAACCTTAGATACATAAAGTATAATATACATTTCCGAGATAATGGAGATAAACAGAACAGTGCTTATTATCTGTCTTTGTCTAACACACACAAAGTTACATGGGAGGAGCCGGCGCGCTGGGCGGGAGGAAGATGACGCTGTGGAGATGGTATTTTTTTGTATCTCGTTAATGAAAGGACGGGTAGGGGGCGGTCGAGGACTTTCGGCCCGGTTAGTTTCAGCCTTGCGCTTGCGCCGCGCGCGTAGGTAACAAAATCCTGTATCCCCCAACATAAACTATGAGCTACGAATATACAAATAAAATACCTATCAAACGTGAAGTAGACGACTATTTGGAGGTAGACGTTTCCTACCCTCTAGCGAGCCTCTACGAGCCGTTAGAAGTGAAAAGGGATGTGGAAGTACAAAGTTTCGTGGCTTCTTCACCGACGCACCTAATCGACCTCAGTAACGGATCCGAACGAGCGCTATTGCAGTGGCCGGCGAATTTATATGAAAGTGATGAAAGAAGTTTCCAGCAAATGCACCCGTCTTATCCCCCCTACGATCAAATTCCCGATCAGAGACAGAGGCAAATACAGAGGTTTTATTTCGAAGAAGAATCTAGACCAGAGGACCCTTCCTTTCAAGAATCTACAGAAGAACGGGGTGATGAAAACGACGAACAAAGAAAATCTAGAAAACGCTCATCGAAATCGTCGCGTAAAAAAGTACAGTCGTTCGAAGAAATGCAGATACAACGAGTAATGGCGAACGTAAGGGAACGACAGCGAACACAAAGTTTAAACGACGCTTTTGCTAGTTTACGACAAATAATTCCTTCTCTACCGAGTGACAAGTTGTCCAAAATCCAGACATTACAACTAGCGACACAATATATTGAATTTTTATATCAAATATTATCTAATAGTGAACCCACAGCGAATAGTGATGTTGGTAGTGAATCTGGAAGTGAGCACGGCAAATATCACGCCCAAGATAAGTTAAGTTACGCGTTTTCTGTTTGGAGAATGGAGGGTGAGTGGACTAATGGACAAACGTGATATTAAATATTATTTATAGACACTAATTAAAAAAATATTCCACTGTAAATTCTTAACATTATTACAAACTGAGTTTACAGAGCCTTTAGATTAAGAAATTGTGATATACCTACTTTTAATGTACCAAAAATTAGTTAAAAATAAGGTAAGAAATGATAAATATAATCTTGTACTAAGGGTAGATTTGGAAAGGTGAAATAAGGGTATATTCAAAAAAGTATTTATTAAAATGGTCTAAAATAAAAAGAAATCAAAATTTATTAATCTTATTCAATAGTTATTTTATGATTTTGCCGGTGGTTGTACTTTTACGTCCAATAAATTACATGTTTTTTTTTGTCGAATGTTATAGAAGGTTTAAGTCTTTTGACTGTATTGTATACAAATGTGTATTCTTCGTTTTTAGGTCCTGTTGTAGATATAGCGTAATCGATATTTATTGTGTTAAAATTAAATAAAAAAAGATACACTAGATATAGATTTCGTAATTTAATCTGACGGTTTGTTTTCGTCTACCAATATTATTATAAAATCTATTGTAAGCTTTTAATTTTGGAATACTTTTGCAATGATGCATTATATTTTTTTATTTTACAAAATTAGCCAAACGTGTTCGCTTTTACATCCGTAGGGTTAATCATTTAACGTTTTTAAAAATATACTTAGGTTTATTAGCTAAAAAATCACTATGTATCATATTATGCTTACGGTGCAAATAATACTAACTATAATAAAAATTATAAATCTTTATAATTCTTAATAATAAAAATTATAAATCTTTGTAATTTTTAAAATTAAAGCTTTATCAAACGCTAGAGGTGTAAAATATTGTATTTTTCTAAAAGTTATCATAAAATAATAATATCTATAGTCAATTAGAAACAGATTTTATGATTAAACTATTGAAACAATAGTATTTTTAAAGTAATGTTAGTATTCTTAAAAAATACTTATACTTAGTGAAAGTGGAACTATTGAAAACGCTTAACAGACTTTAATGAAGCTTTTTTTTAGAATCTTCAAAAAAGCGCGTTATACAGACAGAGAGAGCATGTAAAGGCTACCTTTTATCAAATACATTAGTTGATGAAGAATTTTCATTATACCTACCTAAATTATATATAGGTATAAATGTAATAATAAACTTTTGTAACTGATAGTACCTACAGTCATGTATAATAATGCGTATTATTATTATTTTTTCTTTACTATGCAATTATAGCACCACTGCTATTAATATTTTATAGTTGATTAATTATGTGAAATGATAAATTTTGACATATTTTTATCTGGTAGGTCACCTAGTTATGCGACATTCCGACCTATTTCAGGCTGACCAAGTCTACTCTTATTATTACTTAATATTAGTTTTTGTAATTCCAGTATAATTGAATACAGCTGTTGACCAAAAAATAAAGAAATTATTATGTAATTCTTAAGTAGGTACCTTATTAAAAATAAATATAATTAAAAATGTATAAGTCTTTTTTTCCACCGAATTCTGATCCAGGGTTTTCAGAACAAACTTTTTGAAAAACCCTGGACTAGTTCTTTGGTCAAGAAGTTTGGCGTTCACGCCTAACGTCACCGATCATCGGCGACGCTTGGGTTCGATTCCCGACGTGAACAGGTAATTGTAGATCATAGAATAAACGCGAATGTATTGTATTCTAGGGTACGGATGTATATTAAATTTATTCTAGCATCTCTTTGAATATTTCCATGTAGGTATTAATAGTTGACAAACACCCATAACAAAAGCCTATAATTTGCTGTCTTTGGGAATAGATCAAATTGGTGTATTTATACAAAGGTATTTATTAATATACAAAAGAAAGTACCTTCACGTTTATGATCCTCGAAGGGGTAGGCAAAGGTGTGCTAGTATATCCACGACTTGTAAGTCCAGTAGACCACTATCAGCCAAGTTACTAGGGCCCTGATGAGATAAGTGGCAAGGCCTATCGCCACTTCGGGCGCATTAAAATCCCGGGCAATGTAATAAATGTAATAAACCCAGTAACCTACGTGGTAAATGGTCTTAACAGGCAACAGCCGTACCGTTACACCACAAGGGACGGTAAAATTAAGCAATAGCCACTCTAGCCAATTAAATTTTCGCTTCATGAAAGAATAATTTCTCGCTTGTCTATATCTACATATATAACTCTTTATAAAACCTATATGTTTTGCGAGCTGAGAAATTATTTACCTAGGTCTTCTTTGTCCTAGATTTTGTCTATATATGATGATGTCTAAGTTGGCTACCTAATGTAGGTTATTTGACAAAGACCAGTTTTTATACAGAGCGAACGTCATATGACCTATGCAACCCAGAAAAGAAAAAATCCCTAATCCTAAATTAGGTGAAACTCGCGATGTTTTCCTTCAACGTAAAAGCACTTAGAAAATGTACCTACCTACCTACTTGAGTTAGAAAAACTCATTGGTCCCGCCATATACCAACAAATCTATTCAAACTAGTTCGAACCTTGACTACCAGATACTACAATGCATATCCGAAGCGCTTATCACTAGACTACTGCGACTCTAAATTATTTACAAAGGTGTACAGGACTTTATAATAAACGTCTTATGAAGATAGTTATTCACCATGCGATATAAGCATTACGAAAGGGGCTGAATCAGTCTCTTAATTATTCCTATGTTCCATCATAGTGCCAGTTCTTTTCACCGTAGATTGTTTATGATTGATCGGTGCCATATAATGATAGGATAATTAAACAAAGTTATTTATGCAGAAGCTCTAAATACCAATCTCAAATTGGTAACGCACCACCATTTTCTTTAGTGTCTATAGGTGACTTTTGTAAGGTTACAGAAAACACGTCAGCTTGTTTACCTTCCAAATTTGAGAATTTGGTTGGCAGTCATTCACTATCATTGCCACTTTGGCGACTTTATAGACGATATGTAATGTTTTCTTGAAGCTAGAGGTACTACTAGAGAAACTCCTTATAGGATCGGCTATCGCACTTACAATAGTCCTTCTTGTTTTGACTTTGTCAACTACACAAGAAAAGCAGAAAGAGACGATAGCCAATTTAAAGAGAGTTAGCAATACTACATATTGAAGTCAGGTCTTCGTTATCAGTGTAATTCTCCAGGAGTAGGTATAGCTTCATGATATTTTCTCTTTAAATCGTCAGTATTAATAGGTATCCTGTGTCTGTCTTATGAAGAAAGCTCTGCATTTACACTATTCAAATAGTGACGCTGATTACTGTGTATGATATATCCTCAAGCATCAGCTCTGACTCGTTTGAAAATAAAATCGCTAGTAGGATCACTTCGATTTCATTTATCACTAGCTATGCCCGCGACTTCGCGTTTTTATTTAACTATCTTATATTTTACATATTTCTAAAACAAATTCTAAAAAAAATAGCTTAAGCCATTTTTTATTACATCAGCTGTCTGCCAGTTAAAGTCCAAAAAAAAGTAAAAGAAGTAAAAAGAAAATTAACGGGTACAAACGGAGACATTCAAAAATTCGAAAAAAATACTATTTTGGTATACTATTATTAGTTATTTTAATATACCTACTAACACTCCAATTTTATGTATTTGTATAGATTTAAGACCATAATCATGACTAAAATGACCTGGTCGAGATTTTTGCCTAATTGGTGCTACCGCCGTTACCTAATAGGTAGGTACTAAATACTAATACCAAAACGTTAGTAGGTACCTACTTGCATTGCGGTTTTAGAGTTAGGTACGATACAATGACGTAACTAGAGGGTGGCAAGTCGACAAAATGCCATGGGCCCCATCCGGAAGGGGTCCCCGGTCAGAGCAGAAATACAACTCCCAATATTTCGCTTGTCCGCAAGAATACTGTATTAACTCTAAAAACGTACTTTTTTAGGAAAACCTTACACTTTTCTTCTTATGGTAAAATCGAATCTATATAACATTAATAGACAATACTCTGATTCATATAACTTTGGTAATTGTAAAAAAAAAAGTACGTTATACCACTTATACCTTTACAATTAGGTAGAACGTACTTTTTTTAGTCTATCTGTATTATTGACTCAGTTAGTACTAAATTGATTGAAGCAAGTGATTTATCATTACACATTTAGTAAAAAATAGTTCCTTTCGATAAATTTTCAAAGGGCCCTGAACGTTGTAGTTACGCCACTGGTAATAATTAACTTACGAAAACCAACAGAATTGTGGTAACTCGCTCATACGGAACAGATGACGAATTAAAAGGAAGCAAGCAAATATCTTCAATATCGATATTTCCGTCTAAATTCAGTGTATCTCACACTTGTAAATAAATATCGACACTAGTGTAGGTTATTTTCAATCAAACGAAGTCATATTTAGCAAATTAACCGTGTTGGTTCGGGTCCTCTGTGCTAAATCATCAACTTCTCCATAAGACGAGCATAGGTTAACTGGGTCACTTTCAACAAGACCATTGGTGGTAGAGTGCAGTGCTACTAGCCCGGCCTTACCTATTCCTGCCGCTATTATGACATTGTCGTGTTCCAGTCTGGAGGGTGAGGTAGCCGGAGACTTGCACCATCAGGCTTATAGCGACGCACCCACAATTTCTATGGTGTATATAGGCCACGGTTGTCTGTTACCATCAGGAGACCCATGAGCTTGTTCATTGCCTTATCAAATAAAAAAAATTTAGGACTAGCCTAAAGTATAAATAACGACTATAATGTTTATGAAGAACATATTTAAAGGCATATAAATAATACCAACTCCAATTTATTCCACCTCTTTGTATTTTTATCGATATATTTTAAATATTAACAATAATAATGTTACACATTATTTGATTGACGGTTCACTAAAACAGTTATAATATATAATAAAAAATTCATCTAAAAATAACTGGCTTATGTAAGAAAAACTTGTTCATCACACTTAGAAACTATTTGGTAATTACACTCAAGCTTAAAGTTTTAATTAAAACTTGGCCAATTGGAAACGTTTAAAACCACGTAATAAAATCGCCTTTATATGTATGAAGGCCCTTGATTTTCCAACGTTTGCTCGGTCTGTACCCAGCTTAAGAAAAGGCAAACGTAATGGCACCCATTTTAATGTCATTCAATCGACAAGTTATAATATGTAATTACAAATTAAAATATACTAAAAAAATTGAATTATTTTGCAACTTCCCGCCAAAAATGTACATGTAAATAATATAACGTCACACAATATGTACTGAATGAACTCCACGAAGGTAGAATACGAAGAAGTTTAATTCTCCTGATGATGCTTCGGTTACGAAGCGAAACGAAATATGTCGAGAGTAAATTGTGTGTAGTATTAGCGCGAGTGTTTGTATGTGTGTGTGCTTGTTAAAGATGGGTGTCTTTAGGACTATATTTTGTGGGTATAATCCATTTACGAGCGACTTTCCTGATGTATTTTTTGGCAGACAATTGCAAAATAAGAATTTTATGTGTTTAAGTATGAATTTCCGCAAAGTGATGCCTGATTCTATTAATTATCTTAAAATATAATACATAGGATAGCTAATGTTAGTATTGACATTAAACTAAAAATACGTCTTCGTTTGTAAAAATTGTTATTTCCCACTTACTTATATCTTTTATTTTAAGTGTTACAAAAACAGTCAAACGCACAACATACATAAAAGCATTTAAATTATTAGAAAGAACACAGGCTATTTTTTTCTTCAAGCGCTATAAATATATGAAATCTGAAACAAATGAAATTTAGGAACTTTGTACTTCCAATCTTTGAACTTATCTATCACATAATTATAGCCTACCCCAATTTCGGATTTGTACATTTCTTCATAGCCTAAATCTAAGTCTAGATTTTGCATTTCTACAAAAGTAAAAAAAAAACAATTAGAACATTTGTTGTCAATACTAACAATAGCCAGAAGTTATAAAGACAAATATTATTACAAACAGCGAGAACAAACAACAATCATTTCAATAAAATGGTCGTTTTTCCCTTATCTTAAGTATTTTGCAATCTCCCGCCAAAAACAGAAGTCTTAAAGACCAGATATAGTAAGGTAATAAGAAATAATAATTAAACCTTTATTATTTTACTAAGTTTGTACCAGATACACATACAACACGTTCAAACTTTTCGGAGCGTCTATTATAAATAATATTATTTTTAAAACACTAAATATAAAAAAATTATTGCACATTTGGATACTTATTATAAAATATTGTTCAGACAAGTAACATAACGGTAAAAGTGTACATTTTATTCAAATTTTAAAACACAGTGAATAACGTCCATCGTTTATTAAATGTGTGATAATCTAGTAATAACATGAAGCTATAGGTATATATACTGGAAAAAAACTATAACTAAAGGTACATATGAAGATCACATTCCTTAACACCGAATTGTCCCTAATTATAATCATCTATCTCATTCATAGGGCCGGCTATCTTTCTCAGAAGAGGCCGGCCCGTTTTGACTTTGGCAACACCACTTAATTGGCAAAAAGCCATGGTAAAGCCTTAAACCTTAAGCTTCATGGGAGGTACGAAGTTCGTTTATAAATATATTAATCTTCATTACAATATACATATTCAGGACCGTTCTTTGTTAGGAGTGTAGTCTCCAGATAGTACCTTAAAAAAAGTACCACTGACAAAATAATATTGAAATTTTCTTGCGACATATTTTCCTTAGTGAAGAAACATAAACGTAATTACTTAAATACATATATAACACGATTACATTGAAAAGTTTTGATAAATGATTTATCAGATAATGATATAAAATATATATAATTTATAGTAAAGATAATGCAATATCGCGTAACAAATATACACATATACAAACACATATAGTTAAGACCAACATCCATGAAGCTATAACTAATATCTGGATATTACACTCCTAACAATGACCTGTCTGAGAAATATAAAAAAAAGTTGAGAGGTCAAGGGACACCCGGATGGAACGAAGTTTACGATTTTTTTATTATGATTCATTCACTTCGATAATAAAAAAAATAATCGTCACGACACCACACTGATCAATGTAAAATAAAAATGAAAATATCTGGCTTGCTTTCTATAAGAGAGAGAAAGACAGAAATATCAATCCGGCGACGACATATATACACGCAGCGGTTACCATAGCAATCACAAAAAGTGTCGTGTTAACTTTTTTCGTGAGATTTTTTTCCGTCTAGCCCCTTTTCACAACGCACTTTAAGGAACTTCGTTCCAACACCTCATAGGGCCGGCTATCTCACTCTCACAAGGCTGGTTTGTTTTGAGTTAACAATACTACATATTAAGGCCAAATTGTTCTTAGGAGTGTAATCTCCAGATATAGCTTTTATGTTCATGCAAACATCTCTTTTTATTCTGTTGAAAATAATAAAATTCATCTAATGTCATAAAAGAAATTTTTTTTCAACAATTGTCATAATTTAAGATAATAAAATATTTTAATATATGTCTACCTGATGTCGTTTCTTATTTTCAATCTGTGATAAACATTTTGTTACATTTGTCAAACTTTTCAGTACTTGGCTGTACCCAAGTTTGATTACATTAAGCCAGATTAAATAAAAAAAATACAAAACAGATTATGTCGAAGTATATAAAACAAAAATATCAAATTACATGACTGATTTCACTGTGAAGTTGATTATAATCCCATATTAGTTATCTGCAAAAAAAAGAACACATTCAAAATTGTTTATTAAGTTTAGGTAGAACTAAACAAAATGTTAACCAAATCTAATCGCACGAATTTTGAAAGTTATAAAGTAGATGCCAGTGCTCTAGTGCGATAATTTCGTCAATTTTTGCTAAAAACAAGTGCAAGTTTTTTGTAGTATTTTATAACTAGCTGCGCCCGCGACTTCGTCCGAGTTTTTATTTATTTCATTTTATACATTTCAAAAAAGAAATTCTAAACTAAAAGTAACCTAAGCCGTTCCTTATTACATCAGGTATCTGCGAGTGAA
>DVZL01008668.1:0-10138 GCA_018236625.1 Lasaia peninsularis | reverse complement strand
TTTTATTTTGAGGTGATTTAATATGACTGATTGTTTGGTTTTCTCCCCCTGTAACATGGACTCTTCATAACTTAGAAATATTTTATAGTTTTTAGATGCATAAGCAATAAAAGCGTGTTTTTTTAGTTTTTTTAAACTATTATTTATTTATAACATACATATCGTATATAATTATACAAAAAGATTTAAAAAATGGATACGGCAGTCTTAGAGACTTAACAAGTCACAGAATCGTCGTCGTCGTCCAGTCATTTTTTGGCAAGATAATTGTAATAATTATACGTGGATTGTCCATGGATCACCCCACCATTTGCCGACACAAGGACAACTCGATTAGTGTTTAATTGACTGTTGAAAAAAAGGGAGACTGGTTTGTTTTTTATCATTAAGGTACATAATTAATCCTTGCGTTTTTTAACGTTTTTAATATTTTTTTACTCAATTCTCGACATATTTTAAATAATAAACACGTTCATTTTAACAGATTACTTGTAATTAAGAATTATTTTTGAAATACCGTTTTCGCATTTTACTGCATCATCAGAACTAAAACTTAAGTATTAACTCGAGTCTGAGAGTAGGTACATATTAACTTACCTAAGTGTTAAGAGTAGCGTAAATCTGGACGCTACTAAATGGATTGATGATTCTAGTTTTTGTGTTTGGTATAGGTACTTTAGTGGTGGACCCTTACATTTTAAATTAATTGATTGAACACTCTTTGAATTATTAAAATAAATGTGCTTGAAGTCAGTTTTTTGCAGTTTTACAACGTTAAAGTTATAAAATGGATGAAGTTTACCTTCTGTATTTTATCAACACTGGTCAGTAAAATTTGGGTCCTCTCGATGTTGCGAGCGACTGCGATACCCAGCAAGATGGCGGACAAGATGATTCTTAGTGAGCCTAACACAATCAATTTGTACCCACCAAACTGAACTTCGACTTGATTCATTTGAAACAGTGTATAAATAATGAATATGTCTGAAAACAATTGAATTTAATATTATAAAATGCCAAAATAGACTGAGACATTAGTTACGAGCAAAGACGAATATTATGTTCACTTCAATGTTATAATAAAATTGTAAAGATAATTATTATAACTGATTTAGAATAAATGGACCTTGCTCCAATAGACGTCTACTTTTTAGAATTTTTTTTTTTATGTGAGACAAAATTATCACCCCAGAGGAAGTATAAAACGCGCTCTTTGTATTTATTACCTCTCGTCAGGCAGACTTTTAAAATAAAAGAATGTATGGATAATTATATAGGGCCAGTACTTTGATTAAGTAGAAAAATTACCAAAATGTTGTTAAAGTCCGGTGTCATCCAACCGGTTGTGACGTTTTAAAATAATTTATTAGTCCAGCATAAGGTTCTATTTGATTTTATATTATATCACCCTACTTAATTTTAATATCGCAAAATATTACAATCTATTGGCGCCAAAATTAGAAACACAATGGACAATTGTATAAAAATGACAGATTCCATATTCAAAAGTAATTTATTTTATCTTTATTTGTAACAGTATTTATGGCCATAGCTATATCCTTCTTCTGAATAATAATAATAATAATGTGATACAATTCTCCAGTTCCATTGTAGCGTTGTACAAACATCTGATTTTTAAATTAATAAAAATACATATTAAAGTACTCTCTGGCTAAGCACTCTGCACTTTGAGGATTTGTTGACCCAAGAAACTCAGGCCAGTGACCCCCTTATAATAAATTCGACTGTATTATACGTAATGGTGGAAAGTGAAACCAATATATTGTTAATCTTGTAACACATATTTATTTAAGAATCCCAAATCTAATTGCCGCAAATATTCCTGAGGGGATTGCGACACCATAGTTTCAAAAACTTATCAATTTAAGGTACTTAAAAATTTACTGTTAAAACTTTGGGGAGTCCGACTCTTTTGTTTTCATCGATACGTACCCACCAGACCGCGGTACTGCTATAGTAGCACCAATTTTGTACTAATTTTTGTGCTAATTTTGAACTATAGGAATCCTTATTCTTTAAATGAAGAACACAAATTTTTTAACATAATATCACTTTTTACTTAAATATTAAGCTCAAACTTTTAGGTGCTTAAAAACGCAAATTAAAAAAATGAATAATTTTTTTTTTTGCCAATTAGCTAACTAAAATTTAACGAGGCGTAAAAAATAGTAGGTATTTTAATTTGATAACAAGAAAGTTTACCAAGTGCCGAAAATCTTATAAATCTTAAAAGTTAGGCAACGCACCCGTGATACTCCTGGTGTTAAGAGTTTTCGTGGGCGGCGGTGATCACTTACTATCAGGTGACCCACTTGCTCGTTTGCCTCCTCTTCTAATAAAAACTGCGAAAGTTTATGTGTTGCGAAAATATAAACTTTCGCATTTTTTATCGAAAGCTAATAAGTATAATAAACAAAGATATCGTAAATATTTACACAACATCGACATAACCAGGTAACTGTAGTATTTCAAATCAGGGTAGACTTGCAGTGCTTTCTTTGGTGCTACCTCCAAAATCGGAGTCAGTCCAAAATAACGCGATATCTTCAACACCAAGCGCAGAGGAGCTGGTACGTCGGAGACGTCTACTGCTTCCTTAGACATTTTCTGTTAAAAATTGGCCATTACAGTGTCTATGATACTAGTTTTTAATGTTCTGTGATAACATTCCCTATACATATACCACCATCATAATGTTTGTAAACTTACTTGCACAAAAGGCCTAACTTCAGCTACAGGTTATTTTATCTGTAAATAGTGTGTATTTCATACCACCTAGGAATCAAGTTTTTACTATTCTGTCTTTCAACATCTTAAATTTATTCGAAATTCGCTCAGAAATCTAAAAAATTCTAGAGTATGCAAGCAATACTTCTTATAGGAATAGGTATTTTTTTTGATAATGGAAGCAAACAAGCAGACGGATTTCCTGATGGTAAAAAGTACATGTTGCCTATAGACACTAAAGGTGGAAATGGTGCGTTGCCAACCTGAGGCTGGGATGGTAAGCCTTTACCGGCTGCCCTACCTTCCAAATCAGAACACGACAATGGCGAGCACTGCCGCTATTGTGGCAGGAATAGGCAAGAATAGGTAGAGAAAGAAGTGGTACCAATCATGGCGAGTCGTTGCAAGACTCTACCACCTATCTTTGTGAGGGGTGTAATCTCCAGATTCAGACCATCCAGATTCGACCTGAGCTTCATGGAGCCGGTAGACTTGCTCATAAGGTCTATCAGCCCGACCACAGGGCTGCAGTGCACCTACAACATCTATGGTCTCTATAATAGACCATGGTTGTGTCTTACCATCAAGTGACCCATGTGCCTGTTCTTCAACTTCATAATGATAACATTCGACAACGGTCAACGGCCATAACCTTTTTATTAAATGAGATTAAACTTATTGCTAGGAATTTACCTGTCAATGAAAATGAATTTTTATTACCATTTATTGTACGCAGCTGACAATGATACCAAACAGCCTTTGAGAAGCCCACGCAGTAAGTGCATCGAAGGCCAGAAACTACTAAAGCTCCAAATAAAACCATAAATTATTTTACATTGTACATACATTGAAGCAATTTAAAAACTTTTTTTGAATTCCGTATTCAAAATCAAACATAAATTGCTAGTGCGTTAAAAGTTCTCCAGTGACGACTTTGAGTGATAAATTAAATTAAATGAAAAAACTATATAAAATATTTCAATAACGAATTTTACAAAACTGAAACTAAATATATTTTATTTATTTATTTTACACTTTATTGCACATTATGAAATATTATAGAGAAGAGCTCACATTAACTAAACAGTAACTGAGAACTAAGCTCCTAACCTAAGAGAAAAAAACACAAATAAAAAGAAATAGGTGACAGTGTACAAACTAAATATCTAAAAGGATGACCATTACTATTAAACATATCAACTTTGCAATAATAAAAAATAACAATAAATTTGTGTAAAAAATATACAAAAAGCTTAGTTATAAAAAAAGAGTTACCAATAGTGACAAGTATTAAGATATGAGGAGGAACCTGAGAAGAGTTTCAATTGTAATTAATAAAATCAGGCGTTACTTTGTGGAAATACATATTTAAAAAAAAGAATAAAACATATTTAAAAGCAAACTCAACGCGATAAATAGAGCGTACCACTACTGATCGTTGTTATAATTCTTCAACTTATATGAAATCTTAAACATCCGCATCCGCGGATGTGAGATTTTAAAAAATCTGCATCCGCATTCACATCCGCGGATGTGAAAAATCGGCATCCGCAACAACCCTGCTCTGTGGTACCACGCGACTGTGTATACTGCTGTATTAAGTGAAAGTTTGGAATATAATAATTTTGTTTTAATTGTTTTTTGTATGATGGTAAGTTTTCACTATCCTGGAGAAGAGAGAGGGAGTCTAGGACTGTAAATAAGTAGGAATAAAACATGGGATTTTATGAAAGATATTGTAATGTGGAAATATATTGTAGTGAAGAGATACGAAAGGACAAGGAGAATCCGGATGATGGAAATAGTGAAGAATGGAAGTGATTCTTTTATACGAAGCGGTTGTGTCCTAAAACAATAACAAATCTAATAATATACCATTATCCTGTCGATACACAAATGAACGGTACTTAGCGTTGTATCTATTTTTAGAGCGGGAACCCTACGGATGCGAGGTCGACTCGCACTTGACTGATTTTATTGTTTAACCTTGGTGTGATTTATATTTCCATACTCTTTAATTAATAACATTGTATAAAAATACAAACTACAATGTAGACGACAAAGTTTTTGATATTTATACAACAATGTCTATAGTCTTACAATCAATAAACAGATATTATATGTATTAAAAAAGGGCCAAGGGCGAATCAGAACGAAGAACGAAGGGAACCCTATTTACAAAAAGTAATTTCACGCCTATTATCCTGGAATGGGGAGGCAGAGGTATGCTAGTATATGCATGACTCGTGAGTCCATTAGATATAGTAGAACACACCCACGATTAGCTAAGATACTAGGGCCCATAATGTGATAGGTGGCAAGCCTATCACCACTTCAGGCAGATTCCAATCCCGGGCATTGTAATATTAACTCAGAATAATCTTAAAAACATTTAAGAAAAGGTACTTGACCTGGGAATTGAACTCGGGACCTTATGCGGCTAACGGCCTTAACAGGCGACAGCCGTACCACCAAGGCGAAGATCACCTTGGTGGTACGGCTGTCGGTACGGTGGTACGGTAACGGTGGTATCTTAACAAATAAATAAAATTGAAGTATATGTATGTTGTAGTATTTAAATTACCGCCTTTTAATAAATGCATATACGTTTATTTACAAGGTAAGTACGTACCTACATATACCAAAGTACTTAATATTTTTTGAGTTTTTATCTGTATGTCTGTCTGTTTGTACCCGCTAATCTCTGAAACGGCTATACCTATTTTAACGGGACTGTCACTGGGAGACAGCTTATTTAATACAGAATAGTTTGGACTACTTTTATTGTAGAATTTTATTTTAGAAATAAATTAAATATTTAAATAGAAACGCGGACGAAGTCGCGGGCACAGCTAATTATCTATATAAATACATCACATTTCTAATATTTTAGTAAAATATATAATTTGTATACTATAGCTTAAGCGATTCGAGCGAACAGGCGACAAACGAGTCTTAGTTATAGGGTCTTGTTTTTGCCCTTTGGATACCGATTCCTAAAAACTGGAATAGAATTCCAATTTCAGGCAACCTTATAATATTTTTAGAAACACTATAAAAACAAGATGTCCCACCCGGGAATCGAAACAAGGATCTCGTGTGTCAAATGCATACACCAACTTAACTTGATTACAGAGGCGATAATTATTTTATCAGTGCATAAGACCGTATTGCGGTTTTGAGTCATGGTCAAGCGGTATTTAAAGGGGTCTGCACCCCTTTAAATACCTGGAATCTGTTCTTCATACATCCGGCGATATCGATCATGACATCTCAACCTTAATTACTGTGGCTTAGGCTTAGTGGTAGGAATTAACCGGCCTCATTTGTGATCGCAAAATGCCGGTAAAGCTGAAATAAAACCATCATTAGTAATGTTCTTCTGTATGACAGTGAAGCATTGCCGTTACGTACTTGAGCGGCACAAGCAGAGGCTGCATGTAACACATTATACAAAAAATGGCTAACTATTGAGTTAGCCATATACATATTGGTATACAAAATTAAATAATTGCGAGAAAACTGTGTCCTTTTATTCCCTCCATCCCGCCAAAACTCTCTCCAAATAAATGATAAAATATGATAACACTGATAACTAATAACCTATAGCTTAAAAATAATTTTAATGTTGTCAAAATAATTTCGGATAATCTTACGGGAGATGATGATGCTACACAATTAATAGTATGATTAAAGGGGCAGCATGTTCAAAATACAATAATAGAAGAAATAAAAATATTACTATTGAAGAGGCTGCATGGTCAAGGATCTTAGCCTATCCTTAGAGGACAAATCATAGAATAGGACAAATTGATTAAAAAAAAAACATTACTTTATAGCCAAGTATCCCTACTTAGTCTGTGCTTTATAGCCGGGAATTTGGATAAAATATTATATTTATGAAACTTTATCATAACACTTTTAGATATTTCTGATATAGAAAACAAGGTTCTTACTGAATTCTTGGTAGGTAAGTTATGAAATGGTGTTTAAAACAAGATTATTTTTTAAGCCAAAAGTTTAATACGATATTATTTCACCCGATTATATTGATAGAAATAAGTCAAATAACACTATGAAGTACTTACCTTGCTACATAATAAATATATAATTTCATTTCATTTCATATAGTAATTTGTTGAAGTATGTACTATGTAATAGTTAACGCGTAGGCGGTATTGAACTGTGGTCAAATATGTGCTCGAAATTCTGTTATCATTTATCAATGTATGTCTAAGCCTAAGAGTTCAAGGTCCTTACAAAGTTAAATCTAGTTATTCAAACATAATGAAGATGCGTAACATAAGTATATATTAATCTATGATGCGTAACTTAAACTTGTTACAAAGTTACTAATTTCGCTCCTTTTTAAATCCCTTAAAGAGCGAAGATGTTCAGAGAAAGTGTTAGTAAAAAATATGTGTTATTCCTTTAATTTACTATTCAATAGACATTTTAATTCTACATATTTTTGAAGTACGCATATTGTTTTTCATATTTTAAAGAAGCCAAATTATAAATTAATAGTAATATTTCTTTTATTTATTTTTTTCAGAAAAAGGAGAAAATTCATAGTTTTGATTGTAGTATTAAAATGAATTCTGTGAAACTTTCAAACAACCGGTGTATGCCAATTGTTGGCTTTGGAACATATGCAGTAAATATACTTTTAAATATTTTTTTAAAACATTTTATATAGTAAAGTAAAGATTATCCATACAAATCTATGTTTGTAATTAATAAACTTTGATATTACTTAACAATTTAAAAGTCCATATTCTATATGCAAAATTCATATTTATTACAAAAATACAATCAGAGTCAAAACCTGACTGGAAGCATTCAAATGACAAAATACACTAAAGAAAACAGCCATTGTTAAATGTAATATGGGATGTTTTCCCTGTACAACACTTATGAAATGAATCATCAGTGGCAGTATTTTCAAATAGTATTTAATCTGCTGGAGGAGTAAATTGCAAACCTTAATGAGGACAGAGAGTACTCATTCAGGTTTACAATGTGTCTGATACTCCTAGTGTTTAGGATGTTTGTGGGAGGCGGTGATCATATTTCTTCAGATGGTCTACTTGATTACCATTTTATTATTTGTGATTGCTGGAAAACTAAACAAACAATAATAAGTTTCTAATAAATAACTATGTATTGTTAATAATATAAACTGATTTAATCCAAAACTACCTTAAAATATAAATTATTTAAAGTAACTACGTAAATTAAAAAAAGATAAATAAATCATGTCTTTTTGCCTGTAATATTAAATAAATTGTCTTAAATTTAGATGATAGACATTTTCTGCAATAATTAATACTTGATTTGGGTTTACAACTAGTTTGTGAAAATCTTTTCAGCGTAAAGCTGAGACTGGTCAGTTCCAACAAGCAGTTGAATGGGCCATTGAAGCTGGCTATAGGCACATAGACACAGCATCATCTTACCACAATGAAGAAGAAGTAGGGCAAGGCATAGCAAACAAAATAAGAGAAGGCTTGGTTAGAAGAGAAGATCTATTTGTCACTACTAAGGTCCAAATTTTCAAATGACTTAATAAATGTCGAAAATAATTATTTTAATCTTTGTGTTATCATGTTTGTGTGTTAAAGAAATTACTGAGATAGAACTTTAAACTTACTTCTGTAAAAGTTATTTTGTTGGACTTACCACATCTGTGTTCTATACTATCAATATCGGAAAACGAAGTCGGTTTCGACAACCAATATATTATGTAGAATAGAAATTCCCAATAAACCAATAGATGTCCTTATGCACTGTATGTGGTCTGTGGTCGAGCAAAATAACACGTTTCTTGTATTTAAGCCCCCTTAAATATTTATTGTTATAGCGGCAACAGAAATATATAGTCTGAAAACAACTGTCTAGTTATCGAAGTTCATGATTTACAGCCCGGTGATAGACAGACAGAATGACAGTGGAGCTAAATAGGATACCATTTGTACCCTTTGAGCATGGTACCTTGAAAAATAAGTTAATTATGGTACTGGATAGTGGATATTATCATCACCCCAGGAGCCTTGTGGCTTGGACAGAGAGTATAGCGTGCCAAATGTCATGAGTTCTACACACTTGTCTACTGTAATGGATACTTAATTATACTAGATTGATGTTCAAAAACTAAATAATATAAAAGGTATTTGTTACTAGTTATATGTAAACACCAAAATTGTAATGAGGCATTGTCAGGAAATAGGAGGCGTCTACTACATCTTCTGAAATGGAACACGACAGTAGTGAGCTCGGAATAGATACATAAATAACTAACCATTTGAGCTGTTACAGAAATTCACCACAAAGAAATCTAGATGAAGAAATATCTTTTTTTGTACAGCTGTGGAATGATCACCATGCTGAGAATGAAGTAGTGCCCGCTTTGAAAGGTTCCTTGAAGAAATTACAATTAGACTATGTTGACTTATATCTAATCCACTGGCCTGTTTCTATTAGTGTAAGTCCTAATATCTCATCTATATAAATAAATGAAATTGAGTGTATGTCTGTACTACCATACACATTTGCAAGCAGAGTCAAGCACTGCTTGCAAATTTGGATATTGCAAATGCAAAAATTTTTTAATATCTTTAGACTTATAAATATTGTATAAGATTTCTGTTTTTGTTATCCCAATCAAATAGAGTTAGCGTATGACAATAATTTCTTTTTTATTATATAATTTATTTGTTGTTATAGGCTCTTGTTCGAGTGTGGATCATTGAATCTGTATATTTGTTTTACAGGAAAGTGGTGAAGATCAAAAAATAGATTATATCGAGACTTGGAAGGGTATGGAGGAGGCACAGAAGCTGGGTCTAGCCAAGTCCATTGGGGTGTCGAACTTCAATGAGCAGCAGCTAGCCAGACTGTTGGAGGTTGCTGCCATTAAACCAGTCGTCAATCAGTTTGAAGTATGTTGTAATCATCCGTACTGACATGAGCATGTCTGAACAGATCTGAACGTCCTTCTGAACTCTACCTACCCTTTAGAGGATTTTTGAGTCGATGAATATAAAAAAGCTACAGATCCATGACAAGTAAAATATGGGAATTATGGCAACAGAAAAACATAATTTATGCTTTCACTTTAAGATTGACTTTAGAATGTTTCAGTTCGAGCATCTCTTTATGTTTCCAAACAGTATTTCTTTAAGTTGTCAAGGAATATCTTCGTGTATTTTCGATGACAGGATAGATCGCGGCTACTTCCTGGTCCAGATCTCCGAACAATTAAATTACAATATTAGGTCATTTATAATATTACTAGCTGACCCGTCGAATTTCGTACCGCCTAACAGTCAATGCAGATTGTGTTACCTTTTAGCTGAACTAATTTAGGCTTTGATGAGCAATGCCATGG
>DVZL01008667.1:0-10138 GCA_018236625.1 Lasaia peninsularis | reverse complement strand
TGATGTATTTCTGTTTCCACTATAACAAAAAATACTAAAAATATAATAAAATTAATATATAAAAGATTCTCCCATACAACAAACTTGATTCTTTTGTTTTTTTATAGATAATAATAGTACCCTTTAACAATTCGCGTGCGAATCCGACTCGCACTTGACGGATTTTCAAGTTTAATTAGATTTCCAAACGAAATAACGGACTTCAATTGTTTGACATATAGGAATAGTTTCTAAGGGAAAACAAAAATGTTTTTTTTTTATGGAATAAGGAAGCGAACAAGCACACGGCTCTCTTGATGGTAAGAGACAACCGTCGCCTATAGACACCATAGATGTTGTAGGTGCGTTGGTGTCCTGTGGCCGTAGTGTTAGGCCTGGTGTGCAAGTCTACCGGCTACCCTACCCTACGGACCGGAACACAACATTTTTAATATATTCGTAACATGTTTTTTCATATCTACTCACATTTTGAAACTTTCCCGTACTTACTTGCACAAATAATTCAAAATCAAAACCAAATTTAATGATTAAAATTTGATTTGACCATACTCGAACTTCAGTCATTTTCCTGTTCCGGATATAGGCTTATTTAAAAACGCGAAAATCATAAAAATTTGTTCAGCCATTCTTGAGTTTTAAATGGTATAAATAACACGACTTTGTTTTATATATAGATAGGTTTTTGATGTACCGTTGTTTAAAAATGTTATATTAATTATTTCTGTAATACTATCTGTGCAAGCGACTTTGTTCGCGATTGATTTTAATTATTGTTTAATAGGTACTAATAATAGAGGAAATTATTCTTCAGTACACCAGTTATTTGCAATTCCTAGATCACCCGGAACAGACAGATAAAAATGTAAAAATTGACACATGCACTGTGTATACCAACATATTCATTTAGTAAAAAGCGTTTAGGTATTTCAATTTTACAAACATACAGTCAAATTTAATTTATTTGTATAGATGTCTAGATGTTTAAAAGAGTAACCAATTGTAAGCATTTAAATTCCTTCTAATTTTACTCAACCTTCACACACAAAAACCTCGCAGTGAAAATGTATTGGAATATTTATCGGCTGACGTCCAAAACAAATTTGCATATCTGATCAAAACGAGCTCTGAAAATCGTATGAACGCAAATAGTAGCCAGTAATTTTAAGCAATTTTACGCAAAGGACATCAAAATAACTTATACCAAAGCAATAGCAATTGACTTAATGTAACCTAAGTTAGCACTAAATACCTCGGTGGTGGTACGCGCTTCCGTTCGGGTGGTCCAAGTTCGAACCTCACCATGTACCAATGAGTTTTTCTAACTTATGTATATTTTCTGATCACATTTACAGTGAAGGAAAACATCGTGAGGAAACCCGGATTCATTGAATTCGACCTAATCCAGATTTGGGCCTAGTTTCCCTTCTGGGTTGCAAACGTCAGAAGGCAATCGCTCTGTGTAAAAAGTGATATCCTAGTCAAATCCCCTAGATTAGGTAGCTGACCCCGATATCATCTGATATAATACGGGATAAGGCTAAAACAAAATCACTTTTTTGTCTGTTCCTATGTATGCTTAAATCATTTAAACTAAGCAACGGATTTTAATACGGTTTTTTTAAATAGATGGAGTGATTCAAGATGAAGGTTTTTATGTATATAGCATGTATAGTATACACGTGCGAAGCCGGGGTGGGTCGCTAGTGGCATATAATATCCATACCAAGGTTACCGGAAGGTTACACAATCCGGTAGAAACTGTGTCACACTACCCATTCATTAACCGATCCTCCTTGAGTGAATGGTGTAGGTGCGAAGAATGAGACGGATATATGATAGAGTGAGATGAAGTATTTTTAAATCGATCCATTCATGTATAAATAGGTACGATATGGACTTACGTAAATTACTTGAAATTGAGTAGTTGGAGAAAATATTTTTATCACAATTAAAAATGTCTATAAAAAATGTCTCTGGACAAATTACACAAATTGATCTAACACCAAAATAAGCGTATATCATACATTTGTGTTATGGGTGTCAGTCAACGATACAAATAATATACCTACATAAATATATATCAGAATAAATTTTAATAAACACTCAGACCCGGAAATCAAAAACTTCCTTATTCATCACACAAATGCCTGGCCCCGTCGGGAATCGAACCCGAGTCTCGCTTCTGGTCGGTGGCGAGATGGTCAAATATAGACAAAAAATAAAATTATCATCTCGCGGTTGAGTGTAGTCGATGTCTGACTTGGAGGCACAAGGTCCTGGGTTCGATTCTCGGGTAGGGCCACTTATTCTTATGAGTTTTTTCAGTTAATTTAAAAAACAACATTGCCTGAGATTGAATTTGTGTTGGTGTGGCGATGGATTTCCTGTCACATTCTAATATAGTTGACTAATCTTGGGTGCATTACTTACCTCTTTCTATCTCTTTGGGAATATGGGCATGAAGATATCTTTAAAAAGTAGAAAAAAAGTACCTTTACGTCTATTATCCCCGACGGGTTAAGCAGAGGTGTGCTAGTATAATCATGACTCGTAGTTCCAGTCTTTTTTAGTTTATATAATTAGTTTTATAGTTTATAGAATTAGTTTGTATAATACAAGCTGCATCCGCGACTTCGTCTACAATTGTAACGGTCTTCTGTTGGTAAGTTTTTCTGATCTTTTTTCCGAAAGTAGCAACTTTCCTCCCACTGTGACTTCGTTGAGACCTATTTTGACGGGACTTTCACTGGCAGATAGCTGATGTAATAGAAAATGGCTTATTCTACATTTGTTTTAGAATTTTATTTTAATTAAATAAAACGCGGATTAAGTCGCGGGAACAACTAGCTAGTTTTTGTAAATATATTCATGTACAATTCACTCTTCTGATAATAGTGTTGTGTGTGTTTGATAAAATTATCTAATTTACATATAAACCATTGGAAAAAACAGTCTAGACGTATTATTTTATGGAATAAAGACCGTATTCTTGTATTCGTTCCTCATACGTTGGAAGGTTGTTAATTTCACATAAATATACCCACTAAAGGAGTACCGAGATAACCCGTCCAAAACAAGCCGAACCTGTTTAGCAATGCTCTAAAATTTCGGACGAATAACCTTGGCTTTATTTCGTTTGCATTCAAATCGCTTAACACTATTAAAACGCTTTTAGGGTTCTATACCCAAAATGTAACGACGGGACGTGCACGAACGTCCTATACTGCGAATAAGGCATATTGTAATATCTAGTTTTTTTACGATACAAGATAGCGCAAAAGCCGAGGTTTATAAGAACAATCGACTTTATCGGTGCGTTGATATGTTATTGCCGAGATCTTAGATCAGGTGTATAGAATATAGATATTTAGGCTATCTAAAAAACGGCAAAAAAATTACACGTTTTACATACACAACTTCATCGTGATTATTTAATTAATAATTAATACGTACTCATAATTGGGATACTTTTTGCCGTTTCTGCGATCTAAATATGATTAGCGACATCTATCGATGGAGTCGGATCGTTTGTTGTATGGAAGCTCCTTTCAATATTAAAAATATTCCGTATTTTAGCATTTGTTATTATAGCAGCGATATAATCATTTGTGAATATTTTATCTGTAGGTTCATGAGGTACAACCTGCTGACAGACAGATGGACTTAGGAGTCTTAGTGAAAACAAGGAAAAGGAACTCATCTCTCTGGAGCTTCATTATATATTCGTTTTAAAAGCATGATTTAAAACAATAACACAGCTCCTTACGCTCTGAGTAATAGATCTATCATTGAACAGCAAGATGTCGTAATTTCCCGACGAGGAAGCCCCGTTGGCTCCCGGGCCAACAGGTACTCGGAATTAACCAATAGTACCGGACACGTCATACTTGTAGCTAAATTTGATTTAACACTTGGCACGTGTTGGTTCAGATTTTAGACACCTTTTCTACAAGTCTAACTACCAACTACTACAAACGTCTACTCTAAAATAGTAATAACTAAACTAAGTATAATAAATAAATGTCGTCACGCCCATTTGATTGTCCCCATATTTAAGGTTCTCCGACGTTTGTGGTAAACGTGGTTTTTTGCCGTTTTTAGGGTTCTGTACCTAAAGGGTGAAAACAGAACCCTATTACTATGACTTCTGTCTGTCTGTCTATCCAACCATAGTTAGAAAGTTGAAATTTTTACAGGATATGTTGCCGCTATAACAAATACTAAAACCATAATATAGTTAATTTTTAAAGGGGACTCCCATACAAGAAACGTGATTTTTTGTAATGTTAATGGATAATGGTACGGTATCTTTATGCGTAAGTCCTACTCGCACTTGGCCTTATTGTTGACAACCCTTTTTTTAATCGAAACCTTACCTTCACGAGTCCGATTCGACGGCTTTTTTAATAGTAACAGAAGACAAAGAAACATATGGATTCCAGGACTTAAATTCGTAACTAATAATCGTAGCTAATCACGTATCCAAGAAAAAGCAGAGGTCCAGTGAATCACCCTTGCAAAAGTCGACTGTGATATTGCACTACAGGACACTTTAAGCTTTATATTTAATGACATCATTTCATATTTCGCATAAAATCTGAAGACCCTGACACACTTCGATTTCGTGTGTCATTGTAAGTGGCAAATAATGACACATTTAGTATTCCTCGTAAGGACACTGCTAAGTATGGAATGGATAAACAATGGCCTTAAACGTTAAGGATAATAGTCAAAAATCTTAGCTTATACCTAAAAGGTGACCGACAATCCGTAATCTTTTTTGTAGTGCTAGTAAAACTATTTATTCTCTTTAAAAAAAACAGCCGCAGAAATCGAAAGGCATTTCTACAGAACCTCACTAATTTTATTTCTCTGTTGTATATTGCTTTCTATGTTAACTGAAGTCAAATGCTCTTCTCAGATTTAAATTGGAATACGAATACTTTTAAATAGTGCATACTCCTTATTAAACTTTGTTTACCTCAAATATACTTACGGGGTTTAGATATCCATAGACTTTCGTATAACACAAATTGGGACTTTGAGGATAGAAGATAACAAGACTACGGTTCTTCTGATAATACTAATGTTGGACAATATCTGGTGACCATAACATCGCATGCTCATGTTCAGTTTAGTTTTTTTTTTATAAACATACATATCTTCCCACTAGATATTTCCGGAGTAGGCAGAGAGTTTAGGGTCAAATATCACCATACATACTTATCTAGTTTCCTCCACATTCTGCGTCCATTTCTTTGCTAATCAAAAACACCGGTTTCAAACACTTTTGACACTACCCTTGGGTAATACTCGAGCTTT
This sequence comes from Lasaia peninsularis, assembly GCA_018236625.1. Classification (NCBI taxonomy): domain Eukaryota; kingdom Metazoa; phylum Arthropoda; class Insecta; order Lepidoptera; family Riodinidae; genus Lasaia; species Lasaia peninsularis. Next base: position 4,816 of record DVZL01008667.1, on the reverse strand, counting down.
CTGTGTTTGTTATATCCACAGTTATATCTGTATTGTCAATCTTTCAGTCTTTCCAAATGACCGAACTACTGGACCACATTTTCTTTCAATCCTTCTCTTTCTCTGATCTATTACGAATGCGGTTCGTTGTTTTACTCCAGAAACATTGCAGAGCTCACGCAATTCTCTTTTGTTCTATATAGTTTTGTATATAGGCTAAACTAAATTGCACAAACATATTTTAAACAATAAATTGGGAATGGAGTAAACATTACCCGATGACATCATGGTTTCGGCCGCTAATATTAAACTTGGCGGGCAGCCACGAGCGCCGCCGGTGATATGGATCACATATTGAAAAAGTTTTAGTATATTTTAGGCAGGATATGACGGCACTGCGTTGTAACATGTATATCAATAGAGCTTGATAAGAAAGGACAATTCTGGATAGGTTTTAGCACCTCCATGAGCCATCTGACCACTATAATTTGTCTGCCCTGTTGTTGTGTTTCGATTTACCATTCTAAATTAATCAATATCCTCTTCTTTCTAACCATTATTAAATCTGCCTCTTTGTTTAGATTCCTCCTTCGTAGAATAAATTAAAAAAAAACTATAAAAAATAAAACGCACTGTTAGTTATACAATGGCACAATTCGAAAAGCAGTTTTTTGGTGAATGGCAGATTCTGGATTCCTTATAATTTTATTTATTTATTTAATCTTTTTTGTACATCATATACAAATAGGTATATTATACAAAAAGCGAGCTTAATGCGTATAGCATTCTCTGCCAGCAAACCTTTGGACCAACAGAAAAAAGAAACCATAACGGCAGATGCATAAAAAAAAGAAACAATAAAATTAGAAATAAAAAATGGAAAAAAGGATAACCGAACTTAGAAAAAACTAAAAATATATCTAATTACATTTATATACAAAATAAACAAAAAAAATGAGTGTTTAGTTTGCTAAGTCAATCCTGTAACAAGTAGTTGCCGGTAACGTCTTTTAAAAAGAGAACTTTGAATGCAATTCCTTAAATTGAGAAGGAATTATGATGGTGAAGTTTTTGAAATTTCTTTTTCCTTCAGTCCTAACTGGTAGGAAATATCTATGAAGTACCTTTGGCATCTAAGATAACAGTTTACAATATTTTTGAGTTGATCCCTTTATTTAATTATTAGATCATCATCATCATAGATCCCTTAATTAAAAAGAACTTTTTTAAAACAAGCTCCTATTTATTATAAAATAAACGTTTCCTTTTAATATTTTTCAATGAAATGTATCTTTTTTGCTATCGTAATTCACAAGAGTTTCGTATATTTCCATACCCTTTTAAAAATAACCACATCCTGCTCCTTGTCAAAGGGCAAGCGCGTGTTAAATTTCCGGTGTGAAAAACCCTTTTTCCCTTTTTCATGTTTCCCTGACAAACATATTTATATTACTTACTACTAGCTGCGACTGCGACTTCGAGTACGTTTTTATTAAATTATTTTATTTTATACATTTCTAAAATACAAGTAGCTTAAGCCATTCCTTAGTACATTAGCTGTCTGCCAGTGAAAGTCCCGTCAAAAACAGTGCAGCCGTCTCAGAGATAGGCGAATACAAACAAACAGTCAAAAATTCTTAAAAAATCCTGTTTTGGTATTATAATACAAACAAGTATTATACCTTGTAAACATACATCAGCATTTATTAAAAAAGCTGTTATTTTAATATTACATATTACAGACAATCCAATTTAATTTGTTTGTATAGATGAATAGAGTTAGTCGACTCTGGCTTTTCGCAAAGAACGCTTTCTCTCAAATGAAAGCGATTATTTATATTTGTACAACTAGGTATATTTATACACGAAGACAATCCGACCTACATTGAAAAGCACCTCATTCGTAAACAAACTGCCGCAATATACAGACTGCACCTACTTGCATTGAGATTAGAAGGTACCGTGTTACGAATTGTAATATGAAATTGCTTCAGGAGTGAACAAAAATATAATTATTATTTTGCAAACTTCTGGCAAAAAATAATAATAACAAAATAATGATGATATTTCTATTAAAATAGTTATGGACTTCCGCAAAGTAACGTGTAATTCTATTAATTACTTCAGGAGTGTTATTGAACCGTGGCCTGTAGAGACCATAGATTTTGTAAGCACGTTTAGTTTAGTTATAATCTATTCTACATTTAAGTTGTTCATATTTACATGTCTGCACGCCAAGATAACCAACAGTTCGTTTAATATTTGTTGCTTTTGTAAAAAATATGGGCACGCACATATGTGAAAGGGTAGGCAGAGGTACAATAGGACCCACAATTAGCTAACGGTATTAGGTCCCAGGATGTGATAAGTGGCAAGTCCGTCGCCATATAGAACACAAGTCCCTATATGAGAGGTTAGTTATGAACCACAGTAGAGATATACACCCCACGCTGTTTACTCTGAATTAAATTATTTTGTTAAAAACTTAGTTTGGTTTTCTTCCCCTATAACATGAACTCTTCATAACTTAGATTTATTTTCTAGTTTTTAGTTGTATAAGCAATAAAAGCGTGTTTTATAGTTTTTTTAAATTATTATTTATTCTTATTATCTACAAAGATTACAATATAAGAAGCCTCACAACAATCACAACAAACTTTTCGACTACTGAGGTATTTTTTCAAACATTTTACACAACAAAACAAAAAATGTACTTATACATAATATGTATGTAGGTATTATTCTCAACATTTAGTAAAATTAATTTCATTTCATTTCATTTTTTCCAATTATCAAAGAAACACCTGTTAAAGTGTGTGTACATCTATTCAAATAAATAGAATTGAAGTGTCTATATGTAATATTAAAATAACGGCTTTTAACTAAGTGTATATGTATATTTACAAGGCATACTTATACCAAAACAACATTTTTTAGAATTTTCGTCTGTCTGTCTGTTTGTACTCGCTAATCTCTGAAATGGCTGGACCAATTTTGACGGGACTTTCACTGGAAGAGAGCTAATGTAACAAGGAACGGCTTAGGCTACTTTTATTTTAGAAATGTATAAAATTAATTAGTTAAATAAAAATGCGGACGAAGTCGCGGGCATAGCTAATTATATATATGTATATTAATATATTGTTTTATAATGTCAATGTCTTTCTGTGGTTTCTAAGTTATCAAAAACGCTACAATTCCAAGATTTAATAAGAGCCTTGCTCCAAACTGGTCACGGTTATTTCTGAATATTATTGTGAAGAAAACCGCTGCAAGATGCGTCAGAACCTTCCACGAAACTAACATTTAGCGCGCGCTTAAGTTATTGGTTATTCAACAACTTTAGACATGATTCAAACTCATCTCTCAGCATTTACATAATATAGTCATTGTCACAGATATCTTCACGCCAGGTTCCTTGCGGGTGAGGCAGAGAGAATGGAGTTCCACTTGTCACGACTCCTACATACTGATCGCCTAGCTTCCTCCACGTTCATTACCCTTTTCATACAATCACATTTCGGAGACTCCCACAATACAGACAGAAAACACTCTCAGATAATATATGAGCAATTTGGTTGTGGCATGTCAACCGAGGTCTCCCCGGGTACCCACAGCCATCAATACTCGCATTGTAAATCTGTTTTGTCAGTCTTTCATCTTCCATTCTTTGTACATGACCGAACCAACGGAGCATGCCCTCTCTCATTTTTAAAAGCTTTTATTTAACTTGCAATGTATGTATGTAAGTACCTATGTATGTTCGAGTGGAATCTTAGAACTCAATTTTGAAGTAGATATCAAGTGATTGAGCTGTAATTTTGTATACATGTTTAGTTTGGATGACAATGCTCGATAAGGTAGTTAACGTCATTCTAAATCCAATATGTCGGACCAACCAAGATGGCGGAATCTTTATTTTAAAGTATTTTAAAATAAGCAAATTAAGCGCAACTCCAGAAATAAAATCTTTTTCTGAAAAGTCTTTTTACTTTTAATTTATTACACCGACACCTTCTTTAGTCATTGTCAATTTTTACGATTTGGAAACGTAGAATTACGTCAGGCCTCCGCCACTCGGCCGTACCTACAGCGATAAGTACCTACAAAATTGCGTGGCGCCGTCGCCTCTCTGATAATCGGTTGTCGCCGCTTACGCGTTGAGCTCACACGCGCGTTTATTAGAAGTTTTATTAAAAATATTATTATTAATAATACGTTTAAAATATAATGGCTGGTTTAAAGCATTGCTCATTTGACGGATGTTTGTCGGAAAAAAATGACCACGGATTATTTACTTATAACTATACAAATTGTTTACTGATGAAATATGAATAATCAATAACCAGGCAACCACTGTTAATTTTTAATAATTATTATAATGAATAAAGATATCTTAGCAACCAAACTTTAGTAAGCCTATCTCTATAATAATATATTTATAAATAGTCATATTTGCCGTATACAATTCATTATTTACTTTTTATTTTACTGTTTTCTACAGTCTATGTGTATGCAAACAAAAAAATATTTGCATATTTTTCTGTTAACTGTATTATCCGAAAAACCCTGCAATAACGAGCAAGTACCTATAATATAACATTAGTCACTTATACTAATTGTAAATTAAAATATAAAAAAGATATTTATAATATATGAATGCAGTGCTGCTACGCGCTGCCGCGAGCCGACAACCCTAGCGCCATAGTTATCGAGTCACTTTACGCCAGATAGTGACAGAGCTAGGCGTTAGAAGAGAGCGGGAATAGTTAGGTGAACATCTCGTCGTGTTACACGAGCTGAATTGAACTTTGTTGCTTAGTTACAAGAGTCACTA
>DVZL01008666.1:0-10139 GCA_018236625.1 Lasaia peninsularis | reverse complement strand
CGATTTCTCCAGAATCCCTTCATCAGATCCTGACTTCCTTGCCATGACACTACCCTTTCAAACAAAAAAGAATTATCCAAATCGGACAAGCTGTTTTCGAGTAATCGCTGAAAATGTTCATCATTAGGGATGCTCTTCAGTATCAGCTCATCATCATAAGATGACGATTTTTATATGTAAAATCCCTCTCAATTGGTAAAAAGTCAAGAAAAACTCTGTGCTTCCATACATTTTTTCAGGAATGCCCCCGATTTTACCAGGATGCCATCATCAGATCCTGAGTTCCTTCCTATGGGACCACCTGTGGAGCTTACTTTTTCAAATAAAAAAATAATTTTGCAAATTAGTCCAGCCGTTTAGAAATGATCCCTGAACCTACATAAAAAAATATCGCGACGAATTGAGAACCTCCTCCTTTTTTGAAGTCGGTTAAAAATACGCTGCTTATAGACGCGATGTATTGGCTCTTTCTCGCGAATGAATTCGTCGCGATATCCCCCTTTTTGGACAAAGTCTTAATTTTATGTAAGCACTGATTTAGTAACTGAAAATGGAATATTTAGTAAGTCATTATTGAATTTTGTGTTTCATTAGATAGTAATAATGAAATGATAGTGAAATCAATAAAAAAATTGCAATATTCATGAAATTTCCGACACAAAATTCTAACTACATAACACGGGAATCATACACAGAGTCAGAACCCATGGTTTCATTTTTCGATGAGCTGTAAATATAGCTTGTACGTATAATATATGTAATATTATGGTACCTACTTACCTGCCAATTAAAACTTCTTAACATTTCCATAGGATATTTCTTAGAAATGTTGCGTTAAAAATACATATGGGTACCTACTACATAATTATTGATTCTTATTTTATTGACACATTTCATTTCCCTCACTAGTTGATGGTGACATAATATGATAAATGGTGTTCAAATATTAGTGGCAATCTGGTGTGACCATGAGTCCTTAGTCAAGGAGATAAAGCCAAAACGGATGTTTGGCTACGATCATGAACACGCAATTTGTTTTTGTTTATGGTTTTTTTATAGGATAGGTACAATATATGCTATAAACTTTTCCAAGTCATGAGTTTTGTAATTCAGAAATTACATGTATATTATAATAACAATTCTTTCTATCAATGGTTCAATTTTATTACTTCAAACCCGAAATGTAGAGTACCTTACCATTGAACATAGGGCTTATGGATTTGACCAGAAAAAGTCAGGGAATAGAAATAAAAATAAGATGCTACAAAGACACTAAAATAAAGTGTAAGGGTTTGTTTAATATGTAATCTGTATGTAGGCCTAGGGATACGTGCTTTGGACTTTCATTTCTGTAGTCCAGGTTCGAACCCCGCCATGTACCAAAGAGTTTTTAATTAAGAAAATGCATTTCTGATTGTTATTACGGTGAAACCCAGGCTTGATTCGGATATGACGACGGACTTGCCACTTGTCACGTCATAGGACCTACTATCGTCGGCTAATCGTGGGTGCATATGTATACCTCTGCCTCTGCTCTGGTTTTCGGGGATATGAGCGTGACGATATTTATAAATTTATTTTATTTTATTTTCAATCTGTATAGGCGTGCCACCTATCACAGAAATATGAAACTAACGGAATTATCGGCGTGCGGTTAAACATAAAACCAAACAACTGCGAGTCGGATTCGCGCACGAATGGTTCCGTATCATTATCTGCAATACGGGAAAAATCACTTTTATTGCATGGGAGCTAAATTTAAAAATTATTTTTCTGTTTTTAATTTTGGTTATTAAAGCGGCAACAGAAATACATCTGAAAATTTTAACATTCCAGCTTTCACGACACATGAGATACAACCTGGTGACAGACCGACAACCAGACAGGCGGAGAGCAATGTACCTACTATTAGCAATATGCCATAGTTGGAATCTGAACGAAGGCGCGGGTACAGCTACTAGATTTTAAAATTAGTCAATAAGTGTCAGAGGAGTGGACTTCCTATGTGGTGGAACCACAATACTCGTATTATTGTATATAATATATACTGTAGTAAATAGCTAACAAATATTATTATAGCGCTACATGGATGAAGTAAACACGGAAAAATAGAGAAAGACATGGTACCAAGTACCAAATTGTCAAAAACATTGTGGATTGAAACCTGAAAGCGCCTTTTTATTTTATGTTACAGAGTCTAAGTTTGTATCGATACTAGCGGGGCCCCTCCGGTCGCTGATCGGACTCTCGGATGCTGAAATATCGCAGCTCGCCGACTACTTCCGCGCGCAAGATGGCCGCGTCCTATATCAACAGCTCTGTCAAATTATCCACGGAGAAGGTAACCATTCCACGCACAACTAAGTCAAGTCGCGCACGTGCGAGTCGGAGTCGCGCAAAAAAGGTTCTGTATCGAACCTGTTATATAAAAAAAAATATATAAACATTTGAATTATTTTCAATAATATTAACTAATTTGAGCTCAACAATAATAAACAAAAACGTCATTTGAAACAAAAAATGTATGAATCACGACACTATGTTATTTTTATATTCATGAAATTCTTACTTATTACAAACACACACACTGTGAGTGTGTCAATTTTCTAATGTATCTTTACTATTTCGCTTTATTGTTTAAAAACCACAGATAACTTTCAAAGGGCACAAAAATTTTTCTGATTTATAAAACTTATTGCGTAAAAACATACCTTCTTTTTAATATAGTTGGTTAAAAAGAAGCCAATGTTCTTCCTCAAGTTCAACTCTATCTTGGGATAAAATTTCATCAAAATCGGTATAGTGGTTTAGACGTGAAAGCGTAAGAGACATACAGATGGAGTTACTTTCGCATTTGTAATAATAAGTACAAATATAGGGTAACATGAACGTAGTAAATCTTAATTTTCTATTGTAATTGTTGACCCATTTAAGTTTTGGTCATAAAAATAATAATTGTGCTGTTGTAAAAATTGTTTTTATATTGTGTAATTTTAAAGCATCACCGATGGAGTTATTTATATTCACTACTCATGATTAACTGGAAGAAAATACTTACTGCATTAAGTTCGCGTATTTTATGCGATATAGTAGGGTCATTAAAATTCAATGTGATAATAGATGCGGGTAGTCGAGATAAGACGTCAGCGGAGTGCCTGCTGGAGGCGTGTCCCCCGCCGCCGGAGCCCGAGTGCCACAAGCTGGACCAGTGGCAGCAGCGCCGGCTGTGCTGTTTGCTTGCCACTATCGCGCAGAGAGATCTACCACTCAAGCCATACTTCCAGGATTATGAACTCGTTAGTGTTATTATCAATCTGTGGTCGACTAGAGTCTGTGTCCGACTTTAATGCTAGAGGAACCGGATAGGAAATCGGGCCCGGATTTTTCATAAACCATGACGTTCCCTGAAATTGGATTTTTGAGCGATATGGCGACGGACTTGGCATCTGTCACATCATGGGACTTAATATCGTCGGCTAATCGTGGGTATACCTCTATCTACCCTTTCGGAGATATGAGCGTGACGATATTTATTTATTTATATCCTAATGTTACAAAAAGAACAAATTTTATGTTGAGATTGCACTACGAGATTTTACTCGTGTAAAAAATCCATAGGAAAATTACTCGTAATATTAGCATGTTATATTTTTCAAGTAAAATTAAAAACGAAAGAGATGAAACGTTTTAGTCATGTCAAATTAGTCAGAGCACAATCACTTGCACCGCTTTGGAAGTATTATAGTATAAACTAATATGAGAGAAGTAAAAGTCTTCTATCTCTTTGTTTTACTTGAGGTGAAAGAAGGTAGACGTGGCATACAATAAGTATAGTTAGCGGCAGCGGAATTACCAGCTTTACCGACCTTAATTCAGAATTAGCGTAGTTGTATGTTATTTTGTCTAGGCCAAATAGACTTAATACCTTGGATTTAACGGACACATGAGATATCTGTGAGACGAACACGTGTCTAACACATTACAGCAAAAATGTTGTTTGTGTTGCCATCAATGTGTAGCGAAGTGCGCAAAGATCCCATTCAAAATGCTCACATCCGCGACCTTCACTTTCATAACATAGCGGAAAATCTACTAGAAAGCCACCTAAGGTTGTGCGGCAATCTTTTACGAAAGTCGACAGGCTATATGGATAACAAATGTTTAAACGCAATTAAGCCATTAGAATCGGTAAAAGGGATCAATCCGACCCCAGAAACGCTGGCTGATCGTCGTGGGACAACATAGGTATGCGTGCCAATGGACTCACTATCAATGATGTCTTGAGGACGATAAAAAGTGGAAAAGCGAACCTTAGGTTAAGCGAGAGGAACTAAGGGAATTAACACTAGGATGATGATAATGATGATGGTGACACAGCAAATGTTGTTTGAAACTATTTAAGACAGATTGTATACTGTATTATAAGGGTTCTTAAAGGCTAAAAGCATTAGTTATAATATTTTAAAGGTGGCGAAAAATGATGGTCGAATAACGTTTGCTCACTTCGCACGTGTCCTCAATTTCATTGGCGTGCTGGTGTCTCCTGATGACTTCAATCTCCTGGTGCGCAGGTTCATCAAGGACTCGTACACGCTTGACTATGTCGAATTCCTGAAGGCTGTTGAAGCAGTCAAAAAGGAAGGTATAGAGGGATTGGGACCGGTAAGGACATGCCAAATTTATCTGATAAAGATATGTTTTTTTTTCCTTTGCGATTATAATAATCTATATATACTTAGTCTGGCCATAAATACTGTTACAATTAAAAATAAAAAAAATATTACATTTGAATTTGGAATCTGTCATTTTCATACGATTGTTCATTGTATTTTCTCATTTTGGCGCCAATACATTATACCATATTTTGCGATATTAAAATAGAGTGGGGTGATATAAAGAACTGAATTGCTATGATTGCATAACACAAAGTAGATATGGAGCCAAATGCAGTTTTTATAACTCTCCATACACTTGGTAGAAGTCAAATGTTTGTGTACCGGACTATTAATAGACACTACTACTATGAAACTTCCTCTGTTTGTGACGGAGACAAATCTGGTCTTCCACGAAGTGCACATACGAAAAAGGTAGTCAAAGCGGTAAGGGAAAGAAAGTCCGAAAGGAAAAGATTTTATCCCGGGAAATGAAGATAGCACCTAGAACCATGTCAAAAATTCAAATGTAATAAATGTTATTTGAATTAAAAAAAATTCTTTGTTACAATATTTATGGCAAGACTAGGTATATTTCGTAGGTTTTAATCATTTATCGAGGTATCATTATCATTATTTGACCAAATGTAATACATTCTGTGTTCAACAAACCAATTCAAAACTAGAATGAAAACAAATTCAGAATTTTAAATCATATTGAGTTACGGAAATAAGAGACGATGAAACTGGATTTATAAAAAATAACGATAAAATATGTTTCAACAAGTTGAGAATAAAATGATAATAATAATAAATAATACATTTTACTAGACAAATTACACAAATTGATAATATATATATAATTATGGGTGTTAGACAACGATACTAATACATATAAATACTTAAATAGATACCAGGATAAATTTAATAAACATCCAGACCCGGAAATACAACATCTATGTTCATCACACAAAATGCCTGTCCCCGTCGGGAATCGAACCCAAGCCTCGCGGTTAGTCACTGCGGTTAGGCGTGTACGCTAGCCACTCGGCCAACGAGACGGTCAAAATAATGATATGGGTTTATTTTCAGAACATGAACTTGAAATTAAAGAGACTTGCAGCATAGATGATAATGATTGCATCAACAGACTCGTTAATGATATTTTATTACAAATCACTGAAAAAAAAATTGATGGGTTAATGAGCGTTGATCCATTGTTTGTTACAAACGTAACATTCACGTTTTTGAATTCAATACATCTGACCGTAGAACATGGTTTAGTGGAAAACTTAAGAAGCTGTCGCTATGAAAGATCTAGGTCAGTATGAAGATGTCATCTACACTTTTTTATTAAGGTCGTTTCTTAATACAAATAAATAAAACGTATGGAATGTATGTATGTAATATTAAAATAACCGTTTTTACTAAATGCATAATAATTCGCACTCCTAGGATCTAAATTGAGCTAACTCGAAATTTAATATTTTTTTCTAGTATCGGAACATTCTAGAACATTCAAATAGATCGATCGTTTTTGCGTACCGAAATTACTTAGATTTCTTGAATTATTGTTTAATCATTCTTTGAAGATTTAATCTGTTTTATTGATCGGGAGGTCTTCAAGTAGAGAATTACGTGATATATACATAACTTAAATATCTCGATGTTTGAGTTAGTTCCCCTTAGATCTAGGGATGTGATATGTATATATACAAGATACTTATACCAAAAGTATTAATTAAAATTTTTGTCCATCTGTCCATCTGTTTTTACCCGCTAATCTCTGAAATGGCTGGACCCATTTTAGCGTGACGTTCAATGGCAAATAGCTGATGTAATAAGGTGTAGTTGGAGGTACTTTAATCTTAGAATTTTATTTTAGAAATGTAAAATAATTAAATAAAAACGCGGTCGAAGTCGCTGGAACAGCTAGTGATTAACGTGTAGGAATACTTGTTTAAAGTAAAATATCAACACACATTACCGAGAAAAAATATATGTAGTTATATCAATACTACAACAATAGCCAGACATCACAGTAATGAATGATTTTAACAATGAACTTACCGGTTTGTATGTACAATGTATGTATGTGAAAGTAACTCTGTCTGTCTGTACGTTACGCTTTCACGGCTATACCACTAAACCGATTTTGATGAAAATTTGTACAGAGATAGAGTTGACCTTGAGGAAGGACATAGGCTACTTTTTAGCCGACTACATTTAAAAAGAGGGTATGTTTTTACGCAATAAGTATTATTATTAGTATTAGTCGGAATAATGTTTGCCCTTTGAAAGTTGTTTGAGTTATTAAAATAATTCACGCGGGTGAAGCCGCGGACGGAAAGCTAGTAATACATAAGTGTAATAAAAGTAACTAAGATTTAGAATGACGTCACGTACCTAACATACATACTTTCATAAATACATTGCAAGTTAAGTAAAAGCTTTTAAAAATAATAAATAATATTTTATAAATATTCTAAATTTATAAAAGTTTTTGTGTTATTATATTTTAAACTAAGGCGTTCCATAATTATCGACTTTTCAACCGACTTGCTTAAGATACGTTTTTAGTATGGTTAATTTTTGTATTATTTATGTACTTCAAAATTATATTTCAGTATTAATTTAAACAAAATGGAGATGGAAGTCATGTGGGTGTGTGATGTGGTAATGGAGGGAAACTTCACGTTGAGAGGCTCAAACCCAATATTACAAACCTTCTTGAATTCAGATTCTGTTACTGGAAACGGATATGTGAAGATAGCTTTAGGTAAGTTTAATCGGCTCTGCGGTGTAACGGTACGGCAGCTGTCGCCTGTTAAGACCCTGGTTCAATTCCCAGGTCGGGCAACTTTTCTTAAATGTTTTTCAGATTATCCTGAGTAAGCATTACATTGCCCGGGATAGGAATGTGCCCGAAGTGGTGATAGGCTTGCTATCTATCACATCATGGGCCCTAGTACCTTGGCTAATCGTGGGTGTTCTAGTACATCTACCGCAATCACAAGTCGTGGATGTACTAGAATATCTCTGCCTACCCTTTCTGGGATAATAGACGTGAAGTTACCTTTTATTTTATAGATTTAGCTTATTAGAAGAAATGCAGAAAAAAAAATTTTTTGCTGTTCCATATCCAAAGTAAAACCTCCCGTCTGTCCGTATAGATCGCGATATCTTATTACATACTAGCTGACCCGGCGAACTTCGTACCGCCTTGGCGTAGCAATGATGAACTGAAAATTTAAGGGTTTTTTTCTACGTATTTTTCCAGGATAAAAAGTATCACATTTTATGCCCAGGATAATAAGGTATAATTATACCAAGTTTAATCGAAATCGAACCGTTAGTTTTTACGTGATGCCTGAACATACAGACATGCAGGCAGACAGACAGACAGACAGACAAAAATTTTTTTAATCACGTACTTGGGTTTGGTATCGATCCAGTAACACCCCCTGCTATTTATTTTTTCAATATTTTCAATGTACAGGATTGACCCTTCTACAGATTTATTATATGTATAGATGTTATATACATATAAATATTTCTCTTGAATCACTCTATCTATTAAAAAAACAGCTTCAAAATCGTTTAAGTAGTTTGAAAGACCTAAGCTAACATTGTGAGCGGAAAGCGATTTCGTTTTGTGCTATGTATTATAGTATAAAAAAAATATATATTTGTCATGTATGATACTAAATACCATACTATTATTATTATTCATTCATTCATTATAAATATTTATTTCTTTCTTTCGTGACTTGCATCTCCTCACAACGAGTAATGACTGAATAAAACCCTAATGTAAAATGAATTGATAACAAAGACAATGCAACAAGAAAACCTTTGTGGCTTTACGTCGCCAGTTAACATTTTATTGGAAAATTTAATTAAGCTATTTCAATATGAGGAACTTTAAAAAATAACCAACACGAGATTTTTTTAATTTTCTATACAGATAAATAAACTTGGAGTGTTCGTATTTTACTAAATACACTCCCAAGTATTAAAATAACCACTTTTTACTAAGTGTATATTATGTTTTTTTGTATGATACGGACTAACTTGTTGCTAACCGAGTCGCTGTTTCAACTTCACCGGACTTTATATATTATGTATGTTTACTTACAAGGTACTTAAATAATATTTTTAGAATTTTTGTCTGTATCTGTCTGTCTGCCTATCTATCTGTCTATCTGTGTGTCTGTCCTTTTATCTGTTTGTGTCTGCTAATCTTTGAAACGGCTGGACCGATTTTCACTTTCACTGTCAGACAGCTGAGCTAATCAGGTAATGTATAAATTTAAGTAAATAATTAAAAAAAACGCCAATGAATTCTTAGTCACAGTTAGTAACAACTTAATAGAAGCATAGAATACAGTGAAAATATCTCAATCTCATTATTACTGAAAACGTATTATAAAATATTTTATTGTTTCTTTTTAATAAAAAAAACTGAAAAAGAGAAATAATATTATCTTTTTGAATGCAAGTTTGTTGTTCCTAGTCAGTATCTAACTTTGCCGCAAGTACTGGATTCGAATTTCGGATAGGGCAACTTGTTCTCACAAGTTTTTTCAGTTTATCTAAAAAACAATTGCCTGAGTTGCGAGCCCTATATGGTGATGGACTTGTCACCTACATGGGACCTAATATCGACCAATCTTGTGTACCTCTGCCTACCAATTCAAGGATACAGGCGTGACGATTTTTATGTTTCTTTCAATTTATTTTATTGCATTTTATATTCCACATCAGTTTCAGTAAGAGTAACTTTTTATCGCAACCAAAGCCGCTGAGGGATCGCATTAAAAACTCTTACGTACGGCGTCTTTCATGTCCGTGCTATAGTAGATAACTGCAGTAAAGCCGGCTTAAATGGTACGGTCATGTTTTACGTAAACTGGGGGACTACATTAGAAATAAATGCCGAAATGTCATAAGAGTTAAGACCCATAGGCACTGGTAAAAGAGACCGGCCCAAGAAACGCTGGCTAGATGTCATGAAACAAGATAAGAGAGCCAATGGACTAACTATTGGGGATGCTAAAGACCGTGCAAAGTGGAGAATAGAAGTCGGAAAGCGGACTACGGGTTTTCGCTCAAATGTGAGGAACAACCGGGACTAACACTGATGATGATGATGTCTCTTACCATCAGGAGAGCTGTCTTATTCCATAAATAAACATGTATTTATACATTTACAACTGCACTTTTTTAATGTAATTTTTTATGCCTTATTTCTTCTTGTCGGATATTTCGTGATAAAACATTCTGTTATGTAAATGTTTGTTCTTCAATTCTATGTATTATGAAAAATATGCTGGTCAAGGAATTTTAAAATTAACTCAAGAAAAGTAAGAATTTTGATTGGTTTGTTTTTGTTCCTGTAGATAATGTATTTTTTTTCTATACTAATATTATAAAGAGGAAAAGTTTGTTTGTTTGTTTGTTTGTTTGTTTGTTTGTTTGTTTGTT
>DVZL01008665.1:0-10139 GCA_018236625.1 Lasaia peninsularis | reverse complement strand
CAAAGGTGGAAATGGTGCGTTGCCAACCTGAGGCTGGGATAGTAAGCCTCTTGCGTGAGTAAGTATACCGGCTACCCCATCCTCCAGACCAGAACACGACAATGGCGAGCACTGTCGCTTTTGTGGCAGGAATAGGTAAGGCGGTGGTACCAATCAGGGCGAGTCGTTGCAAGACTCTACCACCTTTATTTTAGTAGAGTTCACACTTCTTACAATCAATTTTATTGTATGTACTTAGTTACTAAGATCATTAATTGGCATGCAAATATACAAAATATCAAAAAAAAAAATATATAAGCCAAAAGAAGTTAAAAGGCAAAAAAAAAAAGCTTTTTAGAAAAATCTTTTATTATTCTTCAAGTTGTTCTCAACGAGCACTTTATCAAATATACCCATATTGTAGAATTGCTTTAAGAACAACTATTCCTCCATCTTGGTTGGTCCGCCATATTGGATTCAGAATGACGTCATTTGCCTTATCGTGTATTGTCATCCAAATTAAACGTGTATACAAATTTTTACCTTATGTGGGTGAAGATATCTACTTCAAAATTGAATTTTAAGATTCCACCTGAACATACATACTTACATACATACAATGCAAGTTAATAGATGAGTCTATATTGTACCAATATCTCTATATCCTAAAATAAAAAAAATAATAAGTCAATGGACTAATTACTCAAGTTGAACTAATTTCAAAGTAATCAAATGAAATGATTTTATTATAGGTGTTAGTTAACGATATTAATATATTTTCGAACTTACAATAATATCATAATTATTTTAATAAATGCCCAGACCCTCACATAAAATTTTAACCACAAATGCCTACCATAGTTGGGAATCAAACACAAGGCGTGTACGCTAACCCCTCGACCAATGCGATCAAATTACAACACTATTAAAATAATTATTAGGGTTATGAAACTGAAAAAAAATAGCAAGCTTATCATAGTATCTACTACCCATCTGAGTGTTCTGAGTTGAAACAGGATACGTTACTTAACAAGATGAATGATTTCACGTAAAATTAACTGTTATAGTGTAATTAAGGCTTAGAACATACGACCGATTTTGATAAATGGTAGCTATGTCGATGTCGTAAAACCGTCATGATTGCCAAGAAATGTGTTTAATATTTTTGTATTTTCATGTATTTCTCTATTTTACAAAAAAACTCTACGCCGTCCGAATTTACAGATTTTTCAAGTGACGTCTTGAATTTTAATATATTTTCTAAATTATTTTTAAGATTTCCAATTGGCAAGAATTAAGAAATGGTGGCAACTGAAAGTTGGAATGTTGTCTCTCGCAGAAGTTTATCGGTAATCTTCCAAACTTTAGAATGGGAGTAACGAAGGTGGTGGTAGGTACCAATCCCGACAAACTGTTGCTTGCAACCATTACGTGGATTTTATTACGTGAAGAGAAAAAAAAATCATAATGCTCATATGCTTGAAGGCAGTCACTTACTTACAAAGGCTATATTACCACGTGGTAAATCCATACACCATTTCAACAATGTTTATTTATATTTAAATAGTTGTACAACATGTGTCGTGTTTTATAAAATATTCAAATATACTGAAGCAATAAATAAATGTTAAGGTATTGAACAATTACTTAAACATATGTAATATAATACGAGTATTACAATTTCACACTGTAACAGTACCTACTATAATAATTGTGTCATTTTGTAATATTACATAGTCGACTGACATTTTATCAAAGTATTTTCAAGGTTTGATAATACGAAACAAGTCCACTGTTATACTATAAGATTAATGTGAAAATTATAAAAAGAGTGTTAAAATGTTTCGTTATATTTTCCCTATATATAAATTTTGACAAATCTAAGTCAATGGAGATTATTAAAGCGTGATATTAATGAATTGTACGGATATTTTTTATGATAATTTTATGTATATAACGGTCATGATATGAAATACAGAAGTTTATCTTGTATAAGGTAAATTAAAAATTTAATTTAATAAAAAGGGTGTATCAAAATAGAATTCAATAAAAATAAAAAAAGTAAGTTTCCGTCCGTTCTAAGGCGCTTACAATTGGTCAAATCTTCTCATCACTATTACACTATTCATCGTCAATATTTAGTATAATTTCATTATAAGTACGAATATTTCAAACGCAGTAAAACTGCAAAACACGGACTTCAAATTCACCATTTTAGTACACATTTATGACCAAACCCTTTCAAGTGTGTATAAAAAGAATTATCTAAATCAATTCAGGCGTCTTCGAATAATCAGTGAGCATACACAAAAAATGATTCCGAGACTTGAGAACCTTCTCCTTTTGAGTTAAAAAGAGCAAGTGGTTATGTAAATACATAATGTTCATCTGTCAGGAGTTACTGTCGTGTGCGTGTAGCCTTAAAGGAACACCGGCTATCGAGATAAAAGATACTAAGTGGAAGCGCTTGCGCAGAGTTTCGACCTACATTTGGCTTGGGCTTGCACAACGCGGTTATACTCCACCTACACTTTAATTGAATTTCGAACAATCGCTTTTCTTTTTTAATTCGTGAACAATTGAATGTTTTCTGGACGCGATGGACAAACCGACGGTTGACTCAACCTCTATTAAGATATTAGGAAATTTAAATATAAAATCAACTTCATTGTAATCATCGTTTTTTGTAATATTAAGAATTTTATTACAAAAAATATGATAAAAAATTACTTAATTAGTACTAAATCATGAAGTCTTAATCATAAAGACGTATCTTTATTTATATTGAATTTCATAATATTTATCATCTATATCGACATCAGAAGATACGCTAATAAACATTCTATTAGTTTCTGGCTGCATAAAAAATAAGTTCATCCATTAAAATATAAATAACAAAAACCGGCCAAGGGCGAACCGGACTCGCGCTCGAAGATTGCTTTTAGTATTTCTTTTATATCACAACAGAAATACATTACATGTGAAAATTTCAACAGTCTAGTCGGTTAACGAGATACAGCTTGGTGTCTGACAGACAGTCTATCTGTCCGTCCGTCTGGACAGCGGAGTCTTAATATTAGAGATCCGTTTTTACCATTTAGATACGAACCCCTAAAAAGGATACAAATTGATCTGCTTCTTCTAAATGTTTTATCCAGAAAAATAAAAAATGATTTTGACTGATCCTGATCTATATCGGGTTTTTATGGAATACGAAAACGAACAAGCACACGATTCTCCTGATGGTAAGAGACAACCGTGGGCTATAGACACCATAGATGTTGTAGGTGCGTTATCTATAACTTTGATATTCGGTAGGACATGAATGTTACAAAAATAAAGTGTACTTAAATATGAAACCAATTTGAGAATCGTTTTCTATTTCCATCGGTGGTGTTGCGTGTTTTTTTCTCCTTACCGGTTTATATTTCTGCATTGCGTGAGCCATTATGTAGTTTGCATATTATTAACTCGGGTTTTTGTATAAAATAATGCAAATCTCGATACTGGTTTTCTTTATTAATATAAAATGCAGATTACTACAGTTTTGGAGGTCAAATATACTGGTTTGTACTGTTTTATCTGTCCCGTCCGTGTTCGCCGAGTTATGAAGTTTCTTTTCAAGATAATAGGCTATAACGTGAAGTGCTTTATTTAATGACATAATTAAGTTATTATTACTGAACGTTGAATTGTTTTATGTACTTATTATAGTATGGCCATAACCCTGCATAACGTATTAGTTTCAAATGACATAACAAGTAAATATCGTCACGCTTAAATACTCGAAGGTGTAGGTGGTACATGTTTACCCACAATTAGCCAACGAAATCAGGTCACATGACAGGTGATAACTCCGTCGCCATATTGGACACAAATTTTAAGCAACGTTATATGTTCAGAAAAACTGTTAGACTCATAAGAAAACGTTACTTTATCCGGGAATCGGACCTGGAACCTCGTGCGTCAAGTATGGATATATGTTTATATATGACATTCTAACCACTACCGTTTGATAGGTACGAGTTAACCACTTACTAAGTACTTACTGTGTAATTATTTCTTCCTCCATTGTGTGTTTGTCGTTGTCGTTGTTGTATATTTCAATTAATAATAATTAACCAAAGTTAACTCACGATAGAAGTTGAAATGTACATATGATATATTTCTTTTGTCTATAGCAACAAATACTAAATGAATAAATAATATTACTGGACAAATTATACAAATTGATCTAACCCCAAAGTAAGCAAATTACATGCTTGTGTTATGGGTACTAGTCAACGATACCAATACATACTTAGAAATACTTAAAAAGATACAAGAATAAAATTAATAAATACCCAGACCCGGAAATACAAACATCTATGTTCATCACACAAATGCCTGTCCCCGTCGGGAAATGAACCCGAGCCTCGTGATTTGCTAAAAAAATTTTTTATAATATAAGATAGAGCAACACGTAAACTATTAGCTTAACTTGAATATAAAATGAGCATATGTTATAACCTTGCAATTTGGTCACGTATGTTATGAAATATAGCGGCGGCGCAAACGGGATATGTGCTGTTCCTGTCTGCATACAGAAAATGATCCTGGGATAACTTCAGACTTATTTCAATAAACTAATTTTAAAATAAAGATGGGCTAACTATAAATTCGCCAAAGGAATCGAACCCACAACTTTCGTCTTCGTTAACAGTTAAGCTTGAGTATCGAATTCATGCGTTAAATTCGTAATTCCTTTCTAGTCGATTTCGTCGACAGTTATGTAACTGTATCCTATAAGACTGTTAAATTTGTTCATAATTGTAAATGAAATATTCACATTTTATAATGGCCATAACTTTCGTCCATCTTAAGGTATTTAAGAAGAATGTAAAAATGGTATTAAATTCATCGTTATATAACTGTCAATACGCGCCCTTTAAATTTAAATTTAAATTTTCACACCCACATCCCACCATGAAGAGGTAGACAGGCACATATTCACCCACGATTAGCCAACGGTACTAGGTCCCATGACGTGATAAGTGACAAGTCCATCGTTATATTGGGCACGAATTCAATTTTAGCAATGTTATGATTTTGAGATTAACAAAAAAAACTCATTGACTAAGTTGTCTTTCTCAGGAATGGGAATCCTCCGAGCGTCAAAGTCAGACACCGACTGCGCTCGGCCACAGAGGCGGTAATGTGAAATTGAAATATTGGTGTGAAGAAAATCGGATTTGTGTATGAGAATTCAGCCTTCTAGTATCGAACCTTGTCACCTGTGTAAAAAGTGACACTCATATCAAATCCCCTACAATAGGTACCCGTTGTCGTCAGACATAGAAACAGGATGAAACTAATACGAAGAAAGAAGTTATTTAAGTCAAAATGTTTAACACAAATAATTCTATCAAGATAAGATCTGATAATGTATTTTTGTATTGAAAACTACTCTTACATAAGATGATCTATATGTTAAGAGGTATAATCAATTGACCAAACTGATAAAAAAATAAATCGCTTGCGGTGATTGCGTCGTAACTCTAATAGATTATATTGTGAAATGAGAGCGAACGTGCCTAGGTAAGGTTTTCTGCATGCCTACCACGAATATCTCACGATTTCGAACAGTTAAATCGAGAAATGGTTCACGATAAATGATAGACGTATGGACTATAGAGTATACATATAAACGTTTTATACTTTCGTATAGTTATGTGAAATGTTCTCCATATAAATTGATGGAGATTGGATGGATATTCTAGAGATCGTAAATGAAAACACTAAAACTAGAAGCATGAATGATTCCTGTCTAAAGAAAAATATAGGACACCTTCCATTACATTATTATAACAAAAAAAACAATATCTGTACACTGTACACTAATATATTACGTTGTCTATTAAATATATATTTTTTTATTATTAATTACTAAGGTTAAACTTATCCCAATTTTCTCTCGCTAGTGTAACAGAAGGATAGGATCGCAATCGAAGTTAATGTGACGTAATCAATGTTTCGACTTGGTCTTTCGACTATTTTACGATATAAAAAATTCATGATAGGACTACTCAGCTTGATACATTTATGTACCTATTTAGTCTTGTGGAATTTATCTTGGCTTTGTGATTTCTAGTACTTATTTGGACTCCTAACTTTCTCCATTACTGACAAGTTGATAAATTGGTATGTTGTACTTTTTTTGTCACATAATTCATTGTCAACTGATATTATGGATATGTGTAACAATATTAACAATGTAGACCGCCTAACTTCACTGACAAACAGTGAGACTTGGGTTCGGTTCCCGATGGGACAGCATTACGCGAAAATTAAATGACTTGAACACGATATGTGTAATTCTGTGTTTAGATGTTATTAAATATATTCTATATAGGTATTTTGCTCAAGCTCGTAATTTTCTTTATTTGGGGTTGGATTAATTTGTGTAAAATATGTCAAAGCTCTTTACTGGTATGGGACGTGAATGTCAACTGGCAGTCGGATTTCATGATGGTAAATATTGCTGCTGATACACACTGAAGGTGGTAGTTGTGCATTACCAGTAAAATGTAGGAATATAAAACCTCTTCCGTGAGTAAGTTTAGCACATGAAACTAAAAGTATCAGGAAATTACACTCCTAACAACTACCTATCCTGAATATTATGTAGTAATATGAACTCATAAACTCAAAACAAACTGGCCTTGTAAGAGTGTTGCGAGGGTAATTTCCAGATCCTGTAGTTTCATGGTTTATCGATAGTGTAAGTCAATTTGTTTACATTTTATTATAAAAGGGAGAAATCGCAATCGAAAAAGGTTTAATACCTCTCGAACTATGTATTTGTACTTATTCAATTTTTTTTTTATTTTCAGGTAATTTTAGAGCAGTTTTTAGTGATTTACGTAAGTACAAGGTTTATTTACTGGAATTCTATAACATATAGTCGCCTGGGCAACGTTTTACCTATTCTTATGATAATACACTGTAAATTGCTAAATACGTAGGTATTATTTATGAATTAGAAAGGTTTTTGATGAAAACACATTGAAAAATCGCCTCTGTGGTCGATGTCCGACTTCGAGGAACCAACTTGTTGTTATGAGTTTTATCAGTTTATCTCAAAAACTTAACGTTGACTGTGATTGGATATGATACCACCTATAATATGATGGGACCTAATTTTGTCAGCTAATTGAGGGTACATACCTATGCCTATCTTTTCGGGATATCCCCGACGATATGCAGAAAAATGTTTAAAGTCTAGAGAAGCGTGTTATGCAGCTATTTGGTGCAGTAACATTTATATGATTTATTTTTATAACTTAACACCAACTTTTCAATTGCGAGCGATCACGTTCGGTACCGACTGTTATAAATCGAAACTATTTTTACATAATACATAATTCCAGCCGTACTGCAGCCAATAAAGCATTATACGACATTATCTGTGCTGCAGTCACTATCCATCTTAGGGTAACTTGTAATTTCAGTTTATCCAAGGCATACTTATGTTTTTTAGATATGAAAAATCTCATATAACAAGTTGTCCTACCCGGGAAACAAACACGGGACCTTGTGCGTTAAAGTCGAAAACCGAATATGGGCGACAGAAGAGGATCAATTTTGTCATATTTATCATCAAGTACTATTAAGTTGTCTTAGCACTGAATTACAAAAAAACACATTACATCACTGAGAACCTCATTGGCCCAGTGGTAAGAGCTTCGGACTTTTTATTTCGGCGGTCTAAATCCAAACCTCGCCATGTATCAACGAATGTTTCTAACTTAAGTACATTTTTTAAATGCTTTTACGGGGAAGGAAAACATTACGTAGAATCCCGGGATTTGAGTCCGATATGGCAACGGACTTGCCACCTGTCACATCAGGGGACTTAATATTTTTGGCTAATAGTGGGGGCATATGTACCTCTGCCTACGATATTTATTTTACACGACTTCAGTATCACCAAAGCTACAGTTTCATATAGTTTTCTTTATTAGTCACAAACTCGCTAGCTGGTGTCGCTCTCGCTAATTAATGAGACATACATCAAGTTTTTATGTGTGACACAACTTATAAAATTTTGAATTTTTTGTTAATTCACCAAATAAAATGAAATTAAAAGAGTTTGCTATGTAACTATTAAACTATCTCATCTTTTTGCTAAATTAGTTGTATTGTCTAAAGTTTTGTACGGCATATTTAATTTTACACCCTGATCATAAGATTCATGAAGAAGTCATGGTTATATATTAATGTCAGGAAATCCGTGTGTTTGTTCGCTGTCGTATCCCATAAAAAATAACTAGTTTTTTGTTCTTTGTGAACATTATTGTGAACAGAGTGAATGGAAAATTGGGTAAGCTACTTCAAAGCGAAACGCTGAGCTGTAGGGCTCAACTTGCTTTTCGGAACTCAGTGCTTATCCCAACGTAACTTTATGGAAGTAAGAGTTGGATATGCCAGAAGCAGTATTAAAGTAGGATAATAGGTATACGTGGGGTGATGCTCGCAGACTGCATTCTAATAGTGTAAACGTATGTGCCAGAGAAAGGGTGGGATTGAAAGATTTTCTTTCAATCCCACCCTTTCTAGTCGGTGTAAAAATGAGAAAGGGCATGCTCCGATGGTTCGGTCATGTAGAAATAATGAAAGATTGACAAAACAGATATACAATACGGAAGTAGATGGATGTAGGTACCCTAGGGAGGCCTCGGTTGATATTTCACGACCAAATAACTCGAGCAATATCCGAGGGTGGTGTCAAAAGTACTTATCTTATACCGGCGTGTGTGTATGAAGAGATTAATGGACGCGGAGAAAGCTAGGCAAGTGTGCAGGGATCGTGACACTTGGCACTCGGTGCTCTCTGCCTAACACGCAAAGGGTCTGACGTGAAGATATGTTTGTATTAATTTGTATTTACACACAGTTTAGTAGACTACAAGTTTTATAGTTGTGAAGTGCAACCTACTTTTCCTAAAGTTGCTTCGGTTGCGACGCGAAACCGACGTTGGAAGTAAATTATGTGTCTTGCTTGATCGAGTCGCATTAACCATTTCTGCAAAGTAACGCTTGATTCTATCAATAACTTGATCTATTTTCGTATATATTTGATTATACAACACCTATTATAACCTCAATATTTATAACCGCCTGAACTTATCACATGGATCATACATTTATGAACTTGAGCCGGCCAATAACGGTGATCCGTCGCTAATAGCTCAGCGCGGCGGGGGCTTATTACCTGACCTATATCGCCCAACATAACCCCAACTCGTGATATCGTATCACTGCTGTGTGAACAGTTCAAAGCAATCCCTATTTCGAGGCAAGGACTTCGATGCAACATTTAATAAAAAAGTCATTGTACCATTCGGAACCACGTTTCGTTGTTTTAACTTATGCTAGTGGCGCTTGCAATCTAATTGACTAAATATTTCAAGTCACTTCCCGCTGTCCATCCCTCTGTAATGTTTAAAGTTTTAAAGAATTAGCGTTGCATTTTTGTGAAGCCAAGATAAGATAACAAATTACTTCATCAAATAAACAATCGCAATTACAACACGTATTTTGGTAAAATTTGGAATAGGTACTATTTTTTAAACTAGCGCGTTCCATGCTTGTATAATTACATATATTAAAACGGGTGTAGACGTGTGAATGATTTACTTGTTTAGATACTTGACGCTTTAAGCAAGTTACATTGGTCGTGGTCACGAGTGGACTATGGCTGCGAGGTCTGCTATAGTCCAAAGGGTAAATAAGGGTGAGATGTGGGGGTAGATGAAAATCTACCCTTTGGACTATTGGAGGAGGCTTCGCAACCGCAGTCCGCTCGTGACCACGACAAATGTAACTTGGTTGAAAGGTGAAGTACCCAAACAAGTAAATCAATTCACGCGCCTACATCCGTTTTAATATAATTATATATAGATAGGTAGTTTGAGTCGACATTCGTATTTTTGGAATGTAAAATAAGTCTAATAAATATTACATTGATATTGATTCCATACATTTTCCCCGTGTTGGTCAGGGTTCCGTTGTAGAATAGGCCAACTGCCTTCTACCCAGGTTGCTCGTAAGAGGCGAGCGCAGGGTCTATTGTCACTAACACCGTGACATTAACTAGGTGGTAGAGTGCTGTGCAGCAA
>DVZL01008664.1:0-10140 GCA_018236625.1 Lasaia peninsularis | reverse complement strand
TATATACATAAAAAACTTTCTCTTGAATCATTCCATCTATTAAAAAAACCGCATCAAAATCCGTTGCTTAGTTTTAAAGATTGAAGCGTACATGGGGGTAGGCAGAGAAAGTGGCTTTGTTTTATAATATGTAGTGATTACAAGTAGTGACAACAAAATAAGAAAGTATGTAACACACACTTACATACTTTTCCGATTATGATATCCGTCTTGGCATCGTACGGGTATAATACGATGGTTCATATAAACTTTCCTCATAAATCACTATAATTATTAAAACAGCATCAAAATTCATCCATTTTTAGACAGACGGCGGGTTTGTTTGTTTTACATTAAGTAGTGATCTAGCTTTTGGAACAACTAGGGAATTACATTAAATAAAGATAGATTTCTCAAGATGCACTTTAAGAGAGGTCAGTTTAAAGCTAGCTAGCTAGAAGTCCTGACTGAATCTATGAAATATTAATGTACATGTTTATTATGTAGTATGGTCGTAACCATTAGATCGCAACTGGTGACCGAGACGGATTCCTGATCAGCATTACATTTAGGTAAGCGTTCTGATGGCAACGGTTTATAAATTGTTATGTACCTTATGTACTCATATAGTATGGTACACGACGAACACGTCTTTTGTTGCATGGATTGGATTATGCCGATATTATTGGCGGAATATTTGAAAATCTTTAAACTACAAATGGTACAATACCAGTGGAGTCATTCGGGTGCTATTCCCTTGTAAGGGCAATTTGATATTATAAGTTTTTTCAATTTATCTGCAAAACATTACGTTGCCAGAGATGGGATTTCTGTCCGACATGGTGACGGGTTTGCCACCTGTCATATCATGGGATCTAATATCGTCGGCTAATCGTAGTAGCATATGTACCTCTACCTACCTTTAAGAGAATATGGGCACAACAAAAATGTATATATAGAATGTTAGAATGTAAATGTTTATCACCAGGGGCCGTGTGCTCCAGAGACACATAGGCACTGTTTACGCTTCGACACAGGATGTGCTCTGATATATTTAAATAAACTTCGATATTTCACTATCGTGATCACATTAACTACGAATCTTAATAAAAAAGCTAAAAATCTATTTTTTAAAAGCTACATTTTGTAACCGAGTACTCCACCGCATACGCAGTGTCATAATCCTGTGCACGCCGCTGCTTATTACTTTCTCCAAGTAATAAGCTTCTTTTAGCTTTACAATTCAAATAAACATTTCTTGTCTTTCTTTCGCCAATTTCAAAACAATTTACTCTGTAGCCCGGGAGCTCCGTAACGTCAATACGCGTACACCCATGGCACAATTACTTGTTTTGAACTTTTGATAATACTTATACAAACCAATCATGTCAATCGAACTATGATGAGAAATTCGCCGCCTAAAGAAGCTTTTTTCCTTTTGTAACTAAGGCCTTTACTTATCCGCGCAGGTTTTACGTATATTAAAAATGGCGCACAGATCCTAACGGAATTACTATTATATTATATATACATGCTATTTAATTGAAAGATTGATGGCGTAGAAGCAAATCCTCTATCAAACTCACCAAAGAGTGGCACTTTATTTCAAAAGAGATAATGTATGAAGACTGCCACACACAAAAAATTTCCGCCAATCTATTTGAATTCGTGGCTTCAAAGAACAAATTACGATAAGCAACAAAAATGTTATTACCGTCGTCATTCTCAAGACTAGTTGGTAATAGTGAGAGACGGGGAGTACGCAGGGGACTGTCTTCCGAATTCCATTTCGACATCCCGTCGGGAAATTGCTATTGACCATGCGGTTTCTGAATGGACTGAGACCATTCCAAGGATTAGTCTCAGAATTTAGCTTCAACTCGAAATTTCATTGTGCTAGTTCTAGAATTACATTATAAAGGTACCTCATCATTTATACAGATTGTAAGTTTTTTTATGGTATTAGAAGACAAACAAGCAGATAGATTTCCTGATGGTAAGAAATATAAATGTGGAAATGGTGCGTTGCCAACCTGAGGCTGGGATGGTAAGCCTTTTGCGTGAGTAAGTTTACCGGCTACTCTACCCTCCAAACCAGAACACGACAAGCACTGACGCTTTCGTGGCAGAAATAAGTAAGTCGGTGGTACCAATCCGGACGAGTCGTGGCAAGACTCTGCCTCGTAGTCAATGTCACGGTGTTGGTGACAATAGACCCTGTGCTCGCCTCTTAGGAGCTGCCTGAATGGTTGGAAGGACGGTAAAAATATTTTATGACAAACTATAAAGTTGACTTGGACTTACTTACCCTAGCTTGCTATAACGATAGCTTAATATAATGATAATGATCCTCACTAACTTGATGTAAAGTGAAGACGGGATCAAAGGTGATCACACTAAGTATGCCAAAATATGCTTATTCACTCATTCTTTAAAGTATAAAGTATTCAAATGGAAAGAGTATACTTAAGTTCAAGATAATTTTGATTTGATCATTTTGGTCATCGATCACTAAACATGACTAGAGTGATACAACACAAGACGCCCGGTACGACCGCAACCAAGTCGGTGGGCAAGTGAACAATTTATTGGAACCCATCTATCAAGCCCGCCGACGTATAGTCCAATCGCATTCCTCGTCCGGCCAACCGTCTACAATCCGTCGAACCATTCCAACTGTCTACATAACTGATCCCTTTTATATTCATCTGTGGTGAGATATTTGGTCTCATGGTTATGATCTTAATTATTCAATGTCATATCATAATCGTATCTTGGTTTCAATTTCGGTGCCATATTTTTTAACCGACTTCAAAAGAAGGTTTTCAATACGAATATGTATTTTGTATGTAGGTAACGCGATTACTCCGCAAATAATGAATGGATAATGGAAAATCTTATTTGTAAGATAGGTCACTATAAAGTTTGATTGACAAACCATAAAAATACAAGTGGTTTTTTGAGTTTTACTTAATAAAGTATATTTTTGTCACGCTACATGATAATAAAATCTAAATTACTTTTCTTTAGTTATATTGCATTCTAATTTTTATTTACTGATAGTTTCTCACGGTAACTGATTGTTAGCTTAATCCATTGAAGGTGATCTATCATGTGAAAACATACAAGTGATAAATTCTCACTTAGTATATACAATAAACAAATATTGAAAAGGGAAAAGGTTTTATTCACATTTTTATATTGACAAAATAGATTGAAAAAGTTCGTATTTAAAACAGACGATGAATACGTACGTGACTAATTGATTGGAATTAGGAGATTTTTTTTAATTTAACTCCTTAAAAGGGATGGTGGAAGTTTTTTTTTAAAAATAAATTGTTTATTAATAAAGTAAATATTTAATAAAGAAACAATTATTATTTAAGGATTTTTCAATTGCATCTTTTAAAAGGTCAAAGATGGGAAGCAAAACTTGATGAGTGAATAAAATTAAAAAAAATTAAAGCTAGCCAAAATTGTGCAAGCAATGCGGAAAAACCATTAACTAAACTTAAGTTGTCTCTTTCTTTTACTTGCGTTGAAAGAAAATAGCGATAACACAGCACCAGTAACACAAGACGAGCTAGATGGTGAAGTGCCCAATCATCGTTCACATCCACCGTCATTCTAACCGCAAATTGTTCCTTTGCATGATATTAATTTTGCATTACAACCGTCGCTAATTTCGCGTGATATTATTCGAGGATATTTGCCCCAAGGCCCGGGGTAAACACCAATTAATCCTGGCAACACGATACGTTGCTTTGGGGAGGGCAGTTTGCCCCTCGGACGGCAGATTGCAGGATAATCCCGGTGCATTTCTACTGCTTCCGACGCGACCGCCTGCTAGGGTGTTGCGGGATCCTCTGTAGATAATTTAGGGTCAAACTTTTGCTGAGGAGTTTGACAGATAATTAATCATTTTAGAAAAATATAGTAACATCGAGCCATGTGATACAGAGCTGTAAGAGATATTGCTGGAGGCCTCGTTGGTCGAGGATTTAGCGTACACTCCAAACGCCACCGACCAACCGCGAGGCTCGGGTATGATTCCCGACAGGGACAAGCATTTGTGTGATGAACATATATGTCTGTATTTCCGTGTCTGGGTGTTTATTAAATGTTTTTTAGTATTTCTTTGTATTAGTATCGTAATAAGCTAGCATGTAATTTGCTCATTGTCTGTCATTTGCCTAGACAAATGACAGACTACATATCTCCTTTTACCGCTAGTAAAAGAAATAGTCATGTTTATTGCTATCACACTAGTTTCTTTGTAACATTTTTATAACGCTAAACATATCACTAAAAAGCCGTATAATCAGTTAAATTTGACTAATTTATTTTTTATTAAAATAATCCATGTCTTTTGTATTTATATCGTTGGCGAAAAACGGCATACATTTAAATAAGTTTAGGTGACGTGCGGCAGAATCGGCACCAATGCTAAATTATAAAAGGGGGAGCAGATAATCTTACTTATTTTGTAATATTAATCAAAATATCATAATAATAAATTCTAAAAACTCTATACCTTATTGTAGATAGGTCATTGGCCGTAGGTCATTAAAAATATAACATTCAAAATTTAAAAATATCGATTTATCAAAAGCTCAAACTTTTGGTGTGGGTCATTGTATAAATATGAAATCTGCACACAAAAACGAAGTAAAAGATATATATACAAGAAATGTTCTTAATCCACAAAAGTGAAGTTTCTATACTCCTTGTCGTAGGCACTTGGTGGAATTCCATAGTACATTACATTCATAAAAACCCACTTGTTAAGTACATATCCACAAATAAAAAATGAATCACGTTTGTTGTATGGGAGCTCTTCTCATGCAACAAGCTATAGCGGCAACAGAAATACACAATTTGTGAAAATTTCAACTTTCTAGCCATAACGGTTCTTGAGATACAGCCCGGTGACAGACAAACATACAGGCGAAATTATAAAGATCTGCTTTTACTCTCGCCACAGTTTGCGAAAGCTATTACGTTTTTTCTCTTTTAGCAAGTTTTGTTTCCCACTCGATCGATTTTGATGAAGTAAAAATCGTCACATCGAACTCAAACCCCCTCTACCGCTGGAGTCTTGGAACAATACATAAATCGATATCGCGTCACGGTGATTCTACGGAACGCAAAATATTGTTACAAGTATAACTTCTATGCTGCATGTGTAGAGATTTCAAAATTGTATGCGTTCTATATCGTTTTTTTTTCTCCTTTTTGTCATTTGTAAAGCTGACTTGACAGTTTACACAGCTTTTTCAAACCCTCGTTGGAAGGTTTGCTTAAGGAGTTCAAGCTGTAATATTTATTATTGTATCTTGTTACGTTATTCTAATGGCCGCAGTACAAAACGGGCCAAGGTGTTGGATAATTGTATCCAAATGATCACTGTTTCCAATATGTATTACGAAAAAACTATCAAGTAGCCTATAAAATCAAATTCCAGCCGAATAAAACGAAATCGACAATCAATATACAGGATAAAAATGGTATAACATATATTATAATTGGGTTAACTATTAACTAGAGCTATCAACTAGGCCCGGCATGTTACATGTACATAAAAACCTTCCTCTTACATCACTCTATCTAATGAGACATACCGCATCAAAATCCGTTGGGTAGGTAGTTTTAAAATGTAAGCATACATAAGAACAGACATCGTAAACTTTTTTTATACTATGTAGTGAAAAACATAACATATAATAATAATAACCTAATATATAATTACAAAACATAACTTTAACACGTAGTTTCATCTATACAAATAAATAAAATTGGAATGTCTGTATGTAATATTAAAATAACCCCTTTTTTCTAAGTGCACATGTATATTTACAAGGTAAGACCAAAACATTTTTTAAAATTTTTATCTGTCTGTCTGTTTGTACCCACTAATCTCTGAAACGGCTGAACCTATTTTGATGGGTCTTTCACTGGTAGACAGCTAATGTAATAAGGGACGGCTTAGGCTACTTTTATTTTAGAAATATATAAAATAAATTAATTAAATAAAAACGCGGACGAAATCGCGGGCACAGTTAGTCTGTCTGTAATATAACAAACGTTGTACACGATGATTGCCATTATATTACCGTCCCCGCGGACAAAGTAACGGGCAACAGTTACTAAGTTCATACATGATTTGAATGTAACAAGAGTCGAGGAAAAGTCTTTTTTTTCGATCTCACTCCCATCCCGCTCGGTGCATGTACCACGCTATAAGGAACTTCGTTCTAATAAATCTCTCAGCGAAATAATCCGGTGACCTCGCCTCACTTAGTATAAAAAAACTCGAGGAATTCTGAAATGGCTGAAGCGCGTATCCATGATACGTCCGCGTCGTGTTAAATAACCCGTGAAATAACTATAACGTATAACGAACCGGCTTTTTCAGAGCCAAATTCATTAAAAGTACAAATTTCCGACGATTTGAAATTCTCTTTGTCTTATGAAAATATATAAATAAACGGATTAAATGAGTAATATTGTGGAAAATGTAGACGATAAAAATCCTTGGGATTAATTGCTCGTTGTACAAAATCTCTTGTATTTTATTTAATCATAATGTAACATTACTTTAGCCAAAAAAAGAAAAAGA
The DNA here is from genome assembly GCA_018236625.1 of Lasaia peninsularis. NCBI lineage: Eukaryota > Metazoa > Arthropoda > Insecta > Lepidoptera > Riodinidae > Lasaia > Lasaia peninsularis. The sequence continues at coordinate 3,542 of DVZL01008664.1, read as the reverse complement.
ACCGGCCAAGTGCGAATAGAACTCGCGCGCAAAGTGCTGCACTATCTGAAAAAACCTTCCAAGGACGAGTCGGTTGAAAGGTTGCGTACAGTTATCTATAAAAACGGCAAACAATCACGTTTGTGTGTCCGACTCGCACTTGTCCGGTTATTTATAAAATTAATCATAAATTAAAAAAATGCAATAAACATTTGCATTTATGAATAATTTAATTGAAATTTAATTTATTTGTTTAAAATTTATGCAAAACATTGTACAGGGGCGGACTTAATGCTACATAGGTATAATTACCTTTCAGCTGACTGAATTTGAAAAAAAATGCAGGATTTCTAGCCCTGTAGGTACAAAATATTGACATAATCTTCAAAAATTATAAAATATAATTAAACATCCACACAAACGATTTAACTAATAAAGTAATATTTTATTGTTTTTTGTCATAAACAAATTAAAAACTATTATACTATAGCAAATTTCTAAAACAAAGAAAGCAAATAATCTCATTCTCATTTCACTTGCTTTATAAGATAAGGGTGACATAAAATAGGTTCAGTCTTCATCCTCGTTTCTATATCAAATATGGGAGCCCTTATCTAGGGGTATTGATAAGGGGTATCGTAAACACGAATCCGTTGTTTTCCTTCACCCTAAGATAACTCAAGAAGTGGACTTAAGTTAGAAAAACTCATTGGTACATGGCGGAGTTCGAACCTGAGATGTCGGAATACAAGTCCGAAAAGCTAACCACTAGACTACCGAGGTTCTAATATTGTATTAAAAATAAAACTATTAATCATTTCATCATCGAGTCATAAATATATCATAACATAAAAGCAATTTTATTACAAATACGTTTATTACTATTTTTTGATTGCTTAAAAACTTATCCATTTAATTGTAATAAATGTGGACAGTTATCAAAACTATCGTTTATTACAATAAAACTATACGCAACCGGTAGGATAACTATTTTATGTTCAACTCATCATAAATTATAATTAATGCAAAATGAAAATAAACATTTGCATTTATAAATTAAACGGTAACAACTTATGTAGCGAATGAACACCTTCTCTAAAATGTATGGTACAGCACAATTAATTGCAATTAAAGTTTACACATGTTCACATTGAGAAAGAAGTGATGTTATCAACCGAGCAACTCCATCGACCAATTAAACGGCGGATAATTTGAAATACTGTGATTTCATTGGTGGAGGTTTTTGTTAGATTGATGACGTCACCTTTTTTAGGGTTCCGTAGGTACCTAAAGGGTAAAATCGGAACCCCATTACTAAGACTCCGCTGACCGTCTGTCTGTATCTAACGAACCAAAACAGTTTTTTTTTTAGAATTTTTATGTTTGTCTGTTTGTACCCTCTGAAACAGCCGGACCGATTTTGATAGGACTTTCAATCACAAACAGCTAATTTAATAAGGAACGGCTTGGATTACTTTTATTTTAGAAAAGTAAAAACCAAATAAATAAATAAATCGCGGACGAAGTAGCGGGTACGGCTAGTCTTGAACGGCACACGAGATTTCGGGTTCGATTCCCGAGTAGTGCAACTTGTTCTATGAGTTTTTTTTTTCAGTTTATCTGCAAAACCATAACGTTATCCGTGATTGGATTTGTCCCGGAAATGGCGATGTACTCGCCACCTGTCACAATTGTTTTTGAATAAGTATTTAACTACCTCTGCCTACCTGTTAGGTATGAGGCGTAACGATATTACTTGATACACTTATTTTAGGAGTTCATAACAGACGAATATACCCGTGGTTTATTTCTGTATATCGGATACGATCCTTATATATTTACGATCCAATAATTTAAAAATATAGTGCTAAACGTCGACGCGGCACCGGCCGACGTCCTAATTGGAATACACCTTAAGTAGCGATGGAAATGTCAAAAGTGACACAACACGAAAGCAGGTGCACTCTACGGGCAGCTGTGAAATAATTCTTTTTCCCGATCAATTCAATTACAAAGTGAACATGATAAAGTATTTGTGACAGCGAGCTTGTCCGCACTCTTTGTTTTTGTCACTTTCAACAATGTGTTGGTTCCGTAATTAGAAAGCGTTTATTTTTTTTTGTATGCCACTTAAGGTTAAAAGTTATATTTTTTTTATAGCAACTCCAAAAATAACTTCAAATCGATTGTATGTGTTTAGGATTCCGTAAAAACGGTCCCCTATTATTAGGACTTCGCTATCTAGGTATATATGTTTGTCGTTATCATAAAGGTGCGCGCGAGTCCGACTCGCACTTGGCCGATATTTTTTTACGTTTGTTTCGCGATTACTTTATCAATTCCAAATGGATTTCAATGATTTTTGTGTTTTAAGAAAGTTCATATATTTCACGACTCGTCATATTATAACAGGTCGTATAAATTTTATACAAATTGGTTCAACGATTTTTGGAATATGTAATGTCATAACTCATAAGTCATAACAAACAAAAGTATTTCTTAAAGTTAGTTTTTTGCATTTTTCACTGCGTAGAAACAATTTTAAATACGCATTTTCGTAAAAAAAAATCAGATTAAATTACGGCACGGTCGAAACCACGGACAATCGCTAGTATTTTACATAAGTCTTTATATGGCGTTACCAATAAACACCTTCGTTAATAGACGTCTCATTTCTCCGCGTCGGACATTTCCCATTGTGTTTATTAATCGTCCACCATCACAGTATTTATGTTCATAACGAATTCTTATATCGATGTTTAACAAGCGTGGAACGCAAAGGGTTCATGAACATTTACATTTTTTGTGTGCCGGTATCACTGACATGAACAGAAAACTCGAATATATTGTCAAACAATAATTTAACCGCAGTCAAATTGCAAAAATACGACTTCAATCTCACCACGCTATTATACACTACTACTATACATACACACCAAGTTCCTGACGGGGTAAGCAGATAGTATAGACAATAGAGTGCACATTGTAAGGATTCCTACATATTCGCCTAACTATCTCCACATTTATTACTCTTTTCATAAAAAAGCAAACAAATAGAGAACCTCCTCTCTATTGAAGTCGGTTAAAATGTACTGAAATCGTATTAAAAATCAGATTAAAACGTAACTAATAAATCTATACACTAGAGGTAAGAACAATGTTTATACTGATTATAAATATCTTAATAAATAGAACTATTTGGCGATTTTAATTATATTTTTTTCCAAATTTCAAAAATTTTTAGATTAAATGATTTTTATTTTACATGGTTTTTTTCATCGTTAGAATTTACGAGTAGGTATCGTAAATTTTATCAAAAATAAATAATTTAAGCTAGGAAGTTTTTTTATCCGTTTAAGATGTACAACCGTTATCTCGTTTGTTTCTTTGATTAATGATATAAAAAAAACTTGACACCGAGATTGATAATATTAATTACCTAACCTAGGTACTTAAAGTGTTTTTAACGGCGGTAAACGGCAAGTTCATAATTAAAAGTTATAATAAAAACTATTTGTAATAAAAGTCCAACAAATTAAGATTAAACTTTGAATAAAAATAGC
>DVZL01008663.1:0-10140 GCA_018236625.1 Lasaia peninsularis | reverse complement strand
CGTTGCTTAGTTTTAAAGATTTAAGCATACATAGGGACAGACAAAAAAAGTGACTTTGTTTTATAATATGTAATGATGCCACACAGTATACCTTGTTGTTATTATAATCAGATAGCCAATTACTAAGCTATATTATCTTTCTTATTCATAAAGTACTCAATATGTCATCGTTACGGTAAACAGTGAGTCACGATTTTGTGTAGGATTCAGGATATGGCAGAGGTGTTTAATGTCGTTGTGCAATTGGCCCTAAACTGTTTCTGAATTCTTATCAACTTATATAAAACCCTATAGTCTATAGTAGGGATGGGCAAACAGTGAAGAAATATCGATATCTATCATATCGATACTTTTCAATTGTATCGATAAATATCGACTAAAAATATAATAGTCACGCGACGGCGAGTCGCGTAACTAGCTTTCCGTAAGCTAGTCTTACAATAATTATCAAAATCTTTTGACAAAGTGACCACGTGACATACAAAAAACATGCAGGCGAATTAAAAACCTACTTATTTTTAGAGTCGTTTATAAACTTACTCACGCAATAAATAGGCTTACCATTTCAGTCTCAGGTTGGCAACGCACCATTTCCAACTTTGGTGTATAGGCGACGTGTATTTCAAACCATCAGGAAATCCGTCTGCATGTTTGCCTTCCAATTTCATAAATAAAAAAGATGTATGCACGAAATACTTACGATTTTATTTTATACTGACTGACTGGCTGTTCTGACTAAAATATACATTTATAGTTCCAGCAAGTGTTGTACATACAAAGTATATTTTTAGTTGTATTTAGCTGTATACTACTAATGCTTTTGTATATAGAGGTTATAAACACACTGCCTTCATAGCATTGCCCTTCGTCAAAGGACTTGATTTGAGATTCAAACAGGTTTTCTCGTGACGTTTTCGTTCACCGTTAGCATGTAAGATGTCTTACTCATCATTTGAATAAGAGATTGTGGGTATCTTTAACATATTATAGGATAGATATTACAATTCATACACACATATTAGAGTTCAGTAGCTTTGTCCGGTGTTTTTTTTAATTATAATTACTTATAACTATGTTAATTACTTATGTACTTATGAAATATGAATAATCAGTAACCAGGCAACCACTGTTATTTTTCAATAATTAATAAAAATATCTTTGTAACCAAAATCTTGTAAGCCTATCTCTAAATATAGATATCGACCATAAATCGACATATGATCTGAGAATAAAAACTAGCTAGATCGATTTATCGCCTCCGAAATCCGCTAAATACAAAATTTCAAGAAAATCGTTGCAGCCGTTAACTAAATAGGTACTAAATACTAAATATTACTGGACAAATTACACAAATTGATCAAACTAAATGCTTGTGTTATGGGTGTTAATTAACGATACTAATACATAGAAATACATAGAATAAATTTAATAAACATACATTAAAATTATTATAAACAAAATTTAACAAAGACCCAGAAATACAAAATCTATGTTCATCACACAAATGTCTGTCCCCATCGGGAATCGAACCAGAGCCTCGCGGTTAATCGATGCGGTTAGGCGTGTAAGCTAGCCACTCGACCAACGAGGCGGAGACGGCGAAAATAGCAATGCAATTGTAATATTGTTGTAAATAGTATATTAGATAAATTGTTAAATTATGTCGAACAGTATTTCAGGAGAATTAAAATTTGGCTTTCAAAGATACGAGTGAAATGAATAAGACTAGATTAGTATTTGTCTATCCTTGATCTCTTACCACCAGGTGGCGTAACCTCCACAACGCAGCTTGTGTGTCAATGTATTAAGCTAAAAACCAATAAATATAGTCACGCCTATATCTCCGAAGTGGTAGGCAGAGGTACATATTTGTTGCAGTCACTATTAGCTGACAATATTAGATCTCTGTATGTGACAGGTGGCAATCACCATATCGGGCACTAATACAATCCGTTGAATTATATTTTTGAGGTAAACTGACAAGAACAAACCCGAGAATCGAACTCGTGACCTCATGCGTCAAAGTCAGACACCAACTAAGCTCAACCACAGAGATGATGGTCTCTATTTCCCACTTTGTATCTCTTTGAAAAAAAAACAGAAATTCTGTGAAAATTTAAATGATAATTTATTTTCAGTCACAGACCAGAAATGGTGGCCATCAGAGTGTACCCATGTCTACGCCCAGCGCAGCCGTTAACGAAGTAAACGGTTCCAGGCCTACCTTCAAGCCAGTGACAGTGCTGGAAGACCTGCAGGCAGTGCGTTGTGCGGAGTTCCATCCTAACGGAAAACTGTACGCCGTCGGCTCAAACACAAAGACATTAAGGATATGCACCTACCCCAAAATTGATGATGTCAAGTAAGTGTTTATATTTTTCTTTTACATACATTGAAACCGTTTTTAATTAAAAGCTTTCATTAAAATCTTTTATGCAATTTGCATTGTATGTATGTAAGAATGTATGTTCGTGTGGAATCTTAGAATTCAATTTTGAAGTAGATATCTTCACCCGATTGAGCTAAGATTTTGTATACACGTTTAGTTTGGATGACAATGCACGTTAAGGTACATGACATCATTCTAAATCCAATATGGCGGACCAACCAAGATGGCGGAATAGTTATTTTTAAAGCACTCCTACAATAGGTATATCAAATGAAAGGGGCTCGTTGAGAGCAACTCTAAAAAATAATAAAAACTTTTTCTATAAAGTTTTTTTTACTTTATTATTTATTATTTTGTAATTTTTAGTCATACCTGTACTTTAAACTAGTCATTGTTATATGTCATGTTACTTCGAATCGGTTATAATGGTTTTGTTGAACATAAAATACACATACATTGTACATAAAATCTAACGCTAGATGGCGTTAAACGCAATTCCGCAATTATTACAGCTTATGTTTTATCAATGCAATACACAGTTTGATTGGGAATTGCGAGACGTGCTTAAGTCCCTAACGTCTGAATCGAGCGTTAGGAAAAATCTATTTTAAAAGCGGGTTATGCATATCTATCATAAAATTTTCTCTGTGTGTTGAAACTAGAAAAACTCATTAAAAATGTGATCTATATATAAATTTAAAACTTTTGCCATTCCCTTGAAAGTTTTTTGAATATCATTAAAATTGCGTTCGCGATTGGACTTGCAATCGATTTTACGCCTTAAGAATTTAATATTGGTACGGTAATATAATTTCGTAGATAAATAAATAAACATTCCTGGACAAATAACATAAATTGAACTTAAGCTAAAGTAAGCAATTATATGAATGTGTTAGTGGATGTAAGTCAACAATACTAATACATAGAAATACTTAAATATATACTAGAATAAATTTAGAATTTAATAATTAATTAAATTTATTAATTTAGAATAAAATTAAAAATAAGAAAAAGCATGCTCCGATGGTTCAGTAATGTAGAAAGAATGAAAGACGAAACATTGACAAAGCAGATATACAATGCGAATGTGGATGGATGTAGGTGTCCGGGGAGACCTAGGTTGACATCCACGACCAAATAGCTCGCGTATTATCAGAGGATGGTGTCAAGAGTCTTCGCGACCGGCATGTATGTATGAAAAGACTGATGAATGTTGAGGAAGCTAGGCACGTATGTAGGGATCGTGACATTTGGTGCTCTCTGCCTACCCCGCAAGGGAGCTGGCGTGAATATATGTATGTATGTATGTAGAATTTAATAAATACAGACGCCATCATCATAATATGTCTGCTACCATCGGGAATCGAACCTGAGTCTCGTGGTTGGTCGGTGGTGGTAGGCGAGTACGGTAACCCCTCGAACAAGACGGCTAAACTTGTAAAAGTCATAAGTGTTCCTCAAAAATAGTATATCCATAAGAACATATTAAAAACAAACCTTTCATAAAAAAAGGAAAATATTTCTCATAACAGCAACTTCCTAATATAAATCTCAGTAAAAAACACAAGGTGAGAACATAAAAGTAAGCTTAACTTGAATATAAATACTACAACATATACTGTGTGCTTTGAGAGCTTCACTGGTTCCTGTAGTATAAGAATTCGGGTTCGAACACCGCCATGTACCAATGAGTTTTCGAACTTAAATTTAGTATACATATGCTTAATGCTCTCATGGTGAATTAAAACATCGAGAAGAAATTCGGATTTTTGTATTCGCATTCGACCTAATCTACAATTGGGATCCCTTCATGGTCGCAGAGGTTAGGTGGCAATCTCTATGTAAAAAATGGCGCCCTTGTCAAATTCCCTAGATTTAGGTAGCCTACCCCGATATCATATGAAATATACACGTGGTAACGCTAAGCCGAGAGAAGATTGTACCATGCATACTTAAATATTGTTTTTAGATTCGACTTTAAATATACAATTTACAATAACGTAATAAGGTGTTGCCTTGTCTGCTACGCTCCCTGCCGTAAATTTTTTTTACACTACATAGATGTACGCATCAATGTTATATGTTAGTACATATTATTATCAAAAAACATAAATTTTCTATGTATATAATAGTCATTTTCGCTTCAAAAAGGAAGAAGTTCTCAACAAGTGTGCAAGGTTCCGTAACCGAAGGATAAAAAACGGAACCCAATAGTCTTAGTTATAACTCCGCTATCCGTCAGTCTGTCTGTCACCAGACTGTAACTCACGAACCGTGATGGTTAGACAGTTGAAATTTTCACCGGTGATGTATTTCTGTTGCCGATATAACGAAACAAATGCTAAAAATAACGATTCATCGGATGACAGACGGACAGCCGGACAGCGGAATCCTAGTAATAAGGTTCCGTTTTAACCCTTTGGGTACGGTATCCTAAAAAAATATTCGCCGAGACGGTATGACAAAAAATTGAAGTAGTTTTTTGCAATTTTATTGCGTTAAATTACCAAGTTCATAAATGTGGTCTATATTAAAATGGAGAACTTTTGTTATTACGCAAACTTATCAGTATTCACGCTGCGATCGAGACAGGACTTTCAATCAATTGCACGCACCGAGTACCGAATATAGGTTCGGTTTATTCATCGTCGCATATATTACGTTTAGTGTTGCCAGACGCCATATTTTTTTCTCGTACCATATTAACAAAATATCTTTTACTTTCATTACCATATCTCGTACAAGTAATCCTACTAATATTATAAATACGAAAGTTTGTTAGTATGGATGTGTGTTTGATACTCTTTCACGAAAACACTACTGGACGGATTAGGATTAAACTTTACACTAATATAAATTATAGGATAATGCATAGGAGACTTTTTAACCGACTATATTAAAGTGGGTAAATCTATACGAAATTAGTATTAAAGTCGAAAGCTAATAAACCAATATTTTTAGTTGGTTCAAAAATACGTAATATCTTTGATATGAGTTAAAATGTACGGTAATCGTTCTGTAACAATAGAAAATTTCGACATGAACATTCAAATTTGGTAGCTCAGTGGAAGGACATCCTAATAATATTATAAACGCGAAAGTTTGTAAGTATGGATGTATGTATATATGGATGTTTGTTATTCTTACACGAAAAAACCATTAGACGTATTTGGATGAAACTTTGTAGTAAGATAGATGCTACTTTTAACCGAATACATTACAAAAAGGAGAATATTTTTATGCAATAAGTATTTTAAGTCGGGAAAAAATCTGCTCTTTTAAAAGTTAACTATGTTATCAAAATAATTCACGCCGGCGAAGCCGCGGACGGAAAGCTGGTTGATAATAATGGACTTACAGCAAATTTATGTATTTGTTAAGAAATCGTAAAAGTTAATAGTTTACTGTATTTAGAAATAAACAATTACGTAAGTCTGTCAACGTCATATCACAAATTCAATACTTTATTGTTTTTACTCTTTGTGGTTGTATACATAATTTCATAGAACTTGTGCGGGACAATAGCTTGTTTCTCGTACAGATATATCGTACATGTACGAGAATTCTCGTTGCTACTGGCAACGCTGGTTGGGTTTAACTATATACTTTTAGTGAAGGCAACAACCTCTGCCGCGAAATTTATGCACAAAGAGTTTGTTATTCTAAGGTTTTGGTTCATCGACTCTTAAAGAGCGAAATATCTCCGGCTCCGATTTTGTATGCAAGCGGTTTAAATGGAGTTTATGTGTGTATGCCTTATACGAACTGAATTGTTTATTAACATTTAAGGAATGCTTTCTTGGGGTTTTATCTTTGAATGAATGAGTGTTTACAGAAGAATATTAACATTATTATGTACATTTTAAATTATATTTTTATTTTGTGTCAATAATTACTATGTGAACGTCTGTGAGCTAAAACTGAATAAACTCAGGCTAATGTTATTATATTTATACCGTTTTCTGTCATCTAAGACTATGTAATACAAGTACTTAACTCATGGGTAAGTTTAAAAGTAAAACAAAGTAGTTTGAAAAAATAGATCGACTTTGAAAACATATTTAAAAAAAAGATAGTTCGTTGTTTAGAAAGCGATTTCAAAAACAAGTTTATCATAATATAATGTGTGAGTGCAATTTAAAAAAAAAATAGTAATACCCATTATTTTTCGGTAACTAGTATAATATATGTAGTAAACAAAAGAGAAACATATTACCTTTTTTTCCTGCTGCCGAATTCAAATAATACATATCTCCTGATTTGTAAAAACTTTCAATTATGTCAAAAGACTTATGTGATTTTTAATAAACAATACAGTTTCTAACCGACTTCAAAAAGGAGGACGTTTTCAATTCGTCTGTGTATAATTCTAGTTACTGTCATAAATTTTTTTGGCGATTTGCTTGATACTTTTTGAAATATGAACGCAAACAAAAAAATCATTTACGGCACGATAGTGAAATTGAAGTTAACTTTTTGTCTGGCTGTATGTTTTAACTATTATCTATTTAGATAAATTACTCTGTGGTATAGCGGTACGGCTGTCGGCTGTTCAATTCCCAGGTCGGGCAACTTATCTTAAATGTTTTTCAGATTTTTCTGAGTACGCATTACATTGCCCGGGTTTGGAATGTGTCCGAAGTGGTGATCACATCAGGGCCCTAGTACCTTGGCTAATTGTGGGTGTTCTAGCATGTCTACTGGACTTACGAGTCGTGGATATACTTATTTATATTATACCTCTGCCTACCTCTTCGGGGATAATAGGCGTGAAGATACTAGATAAATTAATAGCCACTAACGGAGAAAAGTAATTAAAATCAAATGATTGATGTGACCTAAAATGGTTTAATCTAAATAATTGGAGTCTGCTACATCGGATAATGTTTATTAACATTGGATGTCTCGCTCGTGTGTGAGGATTCTTAATGAAGACGTGACAAGGTTTAGAAGCTATGGAGATTATGATGATGTAAGACTTTAATACACATTTCTGAGACACCACGCTGTGACGTATTACCTCAGTTAAGACGTTGGTTGAGTTTAAACTATGCAGTGAAGCGATAGGGCTACTCAATGTATTTGCATGTAAACAATACCTACACACAGGCATTTAAATATGTATATATAAGTATATAAATATTTAATTTTTAAAACTGCATAAATATTAACTTTAATTTCATTGTGATGGTCAACATGACAATGAAATCGGACCTATTGGACCAGGTAGGTCCACGCTCCGTTATAGAATAGGCTACCTACCTTCCACCCAGACAGCTCGTAAGAGGTGAACACAGGGTTCTATCTATTGTCACCAACACCGTGACATTGACTAGGTCTTGCAATGACTGGACAGATTGGTACCACCGCTTTACCCATTCCTGCCACAATAGCGCCAGTGCTCGCCATTGTCGTGTTTTGGTTTGGAGGGTAGGGTAGCCGGTATACTTACGCAAGAGGCTTGCCATACTAGCTTCAGGTTGGCAACGCACCATTTCCACATTTGTTGCCTAAAGGCAACGTGTATTTCTTACTATCAGGAAATCCGTCTGCTTGTTTGCATTCCAATATCTTAAAGAAAAGGAATAATAATACCCTCGTTAGTATTTCCAAACAAAAAACGACAGAGGATCTTTCAAGAAAAGACCGCACTCATGCCTAGCAGGAAGATGGTCTATTCTACTCTCAAGACCCGGAACACGGGGATCATTAATTAATTATCTATACTTATAGTTAATAGTGATATAATAAACATAATATATAATAGTATTACATAAACTAATATAATTTATACACAAATATATACATTAATAATTTTACATACTATGATAATGATTTATAAGTGTATCTATTACATAAGTAAAATTATTAATATAATTAAAAATGAATATGTAATTTTTACAATGATCGTTGACGAGTTTTAGCTGTTTGTAGTTCGTCACTAATGTAATAAGAGCGAAAGAAAGAGTTTGATTGTTTTTGGTTCATCCCAAAGCGTGCCTGTCCCAATGCTGCTTACCAAATTTGGGCCAATTGACCCTTTTCATCATACCTTATATATCTTTATGTATATATGTAATTTGTTTCACCGAAACAGATTTAACGCTTTTGACAAATTTTGTTAAGTGCTTAAAATGTTTTGCTATTTTAAAAAGCACATATAATAATATAAGTATTTTTATGTGAAACTAGATGTTGAAGCTTTATTCTATTTTCTTCTTTTTATATTATTAATATTAATTTATAAGCAAGTAATTTGCATTGTTTTAAGTAAAATATGATGTATGTACTCACTAAAAAAGAAACACGGAGCAAAGCTCGGTCACCCAGGTACTTATCCTTGATATTCCATCATCTGTAATTATTATTCTGGATATACTATTAATTGTAATTATAATTTTGGATTCCATCAATCGACTCAAGAACAAGAGCGTTACTAATTCTGACACGAACATCCATTATCACCTACTTTACAAAGAAATACTTTATAGAAAATTATGATCATTAGATCATTACAGTCATTGTACGATAGTATTAATAGCCGTTGTTTCACCATCGAGCCAATGGTATTTTGCTCGTGCTACATACCTACAAATGGTAATGTATTTACAAGTGGTACAACAATGAGCGTTTCTAATTAGAAATAAGCAAACATATCTTTAGCGAAGTTTAACTGTTTTTTTACTCGTCTGCGGGAGAAGGGGTCCATTACATAGTATAAATTAAAAGCAAACTCTAAATATAAAAACTTTTTAGAAAAACTTTTTAGCAAAAGTTTTTATATTTAGAGTTGCTCTTAACGAGCCCTTTCATTTGATACCTATATTGTAGAAGTGCTTTAAAAATAACTATAATTTTCCGTCATCTTCGTTGGTCCGCCATATTGGATTTGGATTGCCGTCACGTACCTTATCGTGCATTGTCATCCAAACTAAACGTGTATACAAAATTTTACCTCGATCGGTTGAAGATATCTACTTCAAAATTGAGTTCTAAGATTCCACCCGAATATACATACTTACATACATACAATGCAAGTTAAATAAAAGCTTTTAAGGTGGGTGGTTCAACAAGGTGGGATATATAAATATAATATGAGTAACTAAACCTGGGAGTGGGTTATTTTTTATCCCGAAGGTTTCCCGCGGTAGAACTAACTTACGCGGACAAAGCTGCAGAGGAAAGCAGGTATTTACAATAATCAAGTAAGAGTTATGTCACTACGTCTCGAAAGTTCTTAAGCAAGCAACATTTTCTCCAACATAATTTTCTATGCAAATACTTACATCCATACATTGCAAGCTTTTAATAAAACAAACTCGCTTTTCGAATGCTTAGATCTTTAAAGTTACCCAACGGAAAGCTAAGGGAAAACAAAATGTTAATTTCACTATATTTCTTGATTTTTTCTCATATTTACTCACCTTTTAAACCTTCCCTGGACTTGCACAAATAATTTGACACCAAAATTAGACAAATCGGCGCTGCCGTTCTCGAGTTTTAGCGAGACTATCAAACAGAAATAGTTTTTTATGTTTATAATATATATTATAATAAGGATTGTTGGGAGGTCGGGGAAGTCACAAATGGGGTCGATTGGTTTTGCTCAGTTTTCGGCAATTATCAAAGACAAAGTTACAACGAAACGATTAACGATTTTTTTTATAGTATAAGACAGCGAAGAGGCACACGGGTCTCCTGATGGTAAGAGACAACCGTAGCCTATAGACACCATAGATGTTGTAGGTGCG
>DVZL01008662.1:0-10140 GCA_018236625.1 Lasaia peninsularis | reverse complement strand
GGCGTGTGCCCGAAGTGGCGATAGGCTTGCCACCTATCACATCAGGGCCCTAGTACCTTGGCTAATCGTGGGTGTGTCCTTGTATATCTACTGGACTTAGTAGTCGTGGATATACTAGCACACCTCTTCCTACCACTTCGGGGATAATAGGCGTGAAGGTACTGTTTTTTTACTTCTTTTTTATTCATCTGCTTTTATTGTTTTTTTTTCTGTTGGTCCAAAGGTTGGCTGGTAGAGAATGCTATACGCATTAAGCTCGCCTTTTAATATAACATATTTGTATATGATGAACAAAAAAGATTAAATAAATAAAGTTATCAAAAAAAAAACTGATAACTATCTATCGAATATTTTTTTTGATCTTATTAAAGTTACATCAAGATTAAGTAAACTCTTTAAGGATTTTATAATATGTAGAGACTAATTGCGTTTGTCTCGGGACTTAAGCTTTTGATTCGCGGATATTAAAGGACTGCGACAGAAACGTCGACTAAATGACAATAAGATTGGCAAGGATTGGAAAATGCCAGAGAATAAGGGACTTAATGAAGTCTCAAGCAATATTCTTGGTCTACTCGTAGCATAAAATTGAAAGATTGGTAATAGTTCAGTTAGTATACTATCTATCTTATATAATCACAAGATAATATACGCACCTGTAACGTCTATAGTGTCTATAGATGACCGTTGTCTTCTATAATCGTAAAACCGTGTTTGATGTCTTTAAATATATATGATAAATATATATAAAAAAGTACCTTTACGCCTATTATCCCGAAAGAGTAGGCAGAGGTGTGCTAGTATATCCAAGACTTGAATGTCCAGTGGATATACTAGAACACCCACGATTAGCCAAGGTACCAGGGTCCTGTTGTGATAGGTAGCAAGCCTATCACCACTTCGGACACATTTCAATCTAGGACAATGTTATGTTTACTCAGTATAATCTGAAAAACACTTACTTATGTACATGTACTGAGTGTCTAATATGTAAGGAAAACAATGTAAGAAACCCCGGGTCCATATATTCGAATAAGACTAATCTAGGATGTTGCTCTGTGTAAAAACTGACATCTTGTCAAAAATCGACCCCGATATCATCTGATATAGAGACATGAGAATGATATAGAGATATGAGAAGACCATACTTCGTCCTCATTTCCTCACAGTGGATCATAAATAGTTTTTAATGAAAATTAAAGTTACGTATTTAGTTTGATTAATACAGCGCTTACTGTTATCGCAGCGTGTCGCTAAAAGTATCTACGGTTATAAAGAAGAAAAGTATTGAAAAACCAAGTTTATGTCGATTTTCCTTCTATCAATAACATTGGTCAAACTATGTGACGAAAACCAAACACTCTTTTGAGGATCTTTCCCTGATCTGGTCACAATATACGTGTTTGTTTTATAAAAAAGGTCACCATTTTTTCGAAAAGCTGCTGATTAATGACTGCTGATAGTTTTTATGTACCGGTTATAGCGATGAATGTTTGTATTTATTCAAAACTCGTTGAAAGTTCGTACACAGAAAACCCACATGAAATATCTCAACCATATTTTTGCTGTGTAGATTAATCTACGTAGTTTTTTTAGAAAATAGTACTTTTGATGAGGAGATGGAATGACCCCATCCTTCACTAGTGGAAATCTAGTAATTTAGTGTAATTTGTGTATTGGCTAGTCATAACAATATATAACAGATCGCCCAGATTGTTAATACAGCTTAACCTATTTTTGTCGTCGTAATATCAGTGCTCAATATTGTCATGTTTCACTCTGAATCTCAGCCATAAGATAGCACCGCGCCAGGAACATCTGCGATACTTATTATATAAGACAAACATGCCTGTGGAAATGTTTATTTTTTACCAACAAGGAAGCCGCTATATAAATGTTGCATAATTTGATAATGGTTTTTGATTCGTGGGATTTTTCTCGGCCTCGAATAGCAGAATACATATTAAAAAACAATGGAAATAGATGAATAAATAATTATGAAAAATGGATTATTTTCAATAAACGATTGGTACATGTCAAACAATTGTTGTCCGACAGGATGTCAAATACTGTCAGTAATTATTGACATTTGTGCATTATCTGTATTTATTTTAAATCAATTAAAAAGGTTGAATTGTGTATTAAGATGATACATAGAAGTTTCTCAAATATTTATGCGCCCGTACAGAAGTAATGACAAAAGTTAAACATTAAAGCGTGCATTCAGAAACGTATTTTTTTTGTAAATTAAAGTTTCTACTGCCGAAAACAATTTCTAAGATGTATTCTATAAGGTAATGAAAAATTATCCATATTAATATTTATTTTGTATCATTGTATTATGTTAATCAAAGCCTAATTTAGTTTAGCTAAAAGGGCGGTACGAAGTTCGCCGAGTCAGCTACTCTTTAATAATTTTTGAGACCTACAAAAACACATCTCAACTTTCCTCTACCCCAATCATTCCTACCTTATTGGGTGTATGCGCCAAGAAACTTTAAATTTTTATAATACGGGTAGCTCTGACTATTCTTGGATCCCGGTCTATTATACTTAGATTAGAAAATTAATATGCAAACAAGTCATTTGATTTAGTTTCTAGCTCTAGCATGGACATATGCCGACCATATTTCGAATCTTTACCTTCTAAATGCGAGTATTAGACATTACCTAATATTAATAAGTAAAAACTTAACTACCCTCGCACCGGAACACGACAACAACCTTTTGGTGGCAGAAATATGTAAAGCAGTGGCTCCCCAGCCGGTTGAGTTGCTGTACAGCACTCTACCACCAGTGGTCTTGTGACTTATCGATAGTGACCTAGTTAGGCTATGCTCGTTGTTTGAAAAGACAGATGGTTCAATTTATACAGAGGACCCGGAACAGTTGAAAATTCTACACAAGGGATCCCGAACGACTGTTTAATTTGCAACAAAAAATGTCTTGGAAAACGTATCGTAGTTATAATTACATAATACTTCGATAAATTTGTCTTGTGATAGTTTTTGTACTTTTTTTAATTACTTTTAGTTGTTTGTTCTCAAATGTCTATGAAATGAAACTTATTTATTTGCGGAATATGTGTTTTCATAAAGTATTATTACTATTAGTAGTAGCATAATATAATAGTAGTATAGTATTCTATTAAACACTTGAGAAATTCTGCAAAGAAGTTTCAAAAAAGCAGCGGATATTGCTGTAATACAGAGAATAATTCCAACTACGTTTAAACTTGACATTGACATTAATCCATTTTTGCATTTATTTCCTGAACTTCTGAACAGGTAAATCGATGAACAAAGGCTTACTCGTACTTTCAATGAACTTCTGGAATGATATTGGCTTACAATTCTAGAATATTCCCGATGATATTACATTTTCAAGAGTGAAATATTTTCAATAACCTACAAAGAATTGCTCTCAAACAATGCATCGGGTAGAACTGATATGAAATGAACGCAAAGGTACAGTCCGAATGTAAAGAACCATGTGAGAGAATTATGGGTATTATTTTTTATATATCCTACGACTAAAATTATCTCCGCTTATACTGTTTCACATGCTTATGATTGATTATTATTTAAATAGCCGACTAGTTTCCGACAACGGATTTGGCGTAAAGATATGTATATATGTATGTATTGACAGTATCAGGTACACTTTGTACAAAAATATTGTGTGTGCGTGTTTTTGTAGAGCTGAAAATATTTGGGGTCTTCAGATTGTGGTACGTCCAATCTGTTTAATACGCCCCGTCTTACTTGATCTAGTCAAAGTATACTGCCATTTTTGGGAGTAGGTGGGAGTTTGCAAATAGTGTAATTATATTTTTTTGTTTCACTTTAAATATTTTGCTAATAATGTGAAAATTAATAAATAAATATACCTGGGCAATTTACATAAATTGATACAACCTCAAAGTAAACTCATATAAGTCAACAGTCAATGATACTGATCCATGGAAATACTTAAATAGTTACCCCGACCCCGAAATGATTATTTCACAAATGCCTTCCTTGTCGGAAACTGAACCCGGTTTGAGCCGAGGCCGAGGGCGCTAGGCATATACGCTGATGAAGATGGTGATGATGATCTCCGATCGATTATGACCAAGGCGACCACTTCGACTCCTAGTTCAATTGATACTGAAGTATACAATAAACTCTCAACCAACGACGTGGCCAAACAGAAAGCGGAAAAAAACTTAAAAAAAACATTTTCAGAAACTACGTTATAAACCCCGTCGCAAAAAAGGGCGGTTTTGATTTTTTTCTTTTCTGAAAAGAATATGGTAAAAAAAGGATTTTTGTCTTCTGGATATATTACTGGCCGGTCGTAAATAAGCCGTAATACAAAAAACGTATATTCGAAATTCAAATTGTTGACGGATATCATTTTGAAAAAGAATACTAAATTTTCTGGCGGAAATAAACGAATATTACTATCAATTTCGAATAAATTTTATTGTTTTAATTTAAAATTATTGATTTTTATATTTAGTGGTCTGTCAAATGACAAATAAAATTGTAAGTCAGCAAAACCATTGCGTTGCTCGAAGAGGGTTGTAGCCAATGTTTTGTGGCTCAAAGGCTAAATGTAAGTCGTTCAACAGTCCAAAGAACCTGGCAGCGGTATCAAGAGACCAGAAAACATGGATCAAGAAGAAAGCCATTTACAAAACCACGTGATGATCCTTTTCTAGTGACTCAAGCTTTGAGAAATTGCAAATCAGCGTCAGCTATTGCTGCAGAGACCAGGAGAGCGTTATGCAGAGGCCTGATTTGAAGAAATAAGGCCTTACGATGGGGGTTTTGTTATGCTTTGGGCTGGAATAAGCCTCTTGGATTGTACGGAGTTAGTCTTCATCGAAAATGGCACATTGAATGCACACCGGTACGTGACGGAAATTTTTACTCATCATGCATAACCCGAATTGGCCCTTCTTGGCGAAACTTCGAACCTTATGGATGACAATGCTCGTGCCCTCTGATCACGAGATGATAATCAGTCCAGCAATTTTTGAGTTCATCGATGACATCCAGACAAATATTCATTTTAATATAAAATAAAGATATGAAATGAAATGTTAATTAAATAATTTTTTTTATTAAATTTCATTTAAAATTTAATTTTCCTGGATAAAAATGTATCACTGTATAGAAAATTCAGACCGAAGATACAAACTCAAACACTGAATGTTTAAATCAAAACAGTTAATAGAATATCCTTTAATACCGAGAACATTTTAATTAGTCTCATCCGTAACATTGAATAATTACACTATCGTGTTTACTTCCTGAACTTCAGAACGGCGAAATCAATAAACAGACTTACTTTCAGTGAACTTGTAGAACTATGTCGGCTCACATTTCTAGGAAATTCTTTTTGATTTTATATTTTCAAGGGTGAAATACTCATAGCTTACAGATAAATTGTTCTCGAACAATGCATGAGAACACAAAATATGATATGGACGCGAATGTACAGTCCGGACGAACGGTGAAATATTTCAGCCAGGTCTCAAAGACTAGTGATGGGAATTCCAACTTGATCGTTACTTTTTACAAACTTTTTAGTTACGTTTCATAAAATTTCAAACGAGCTATAAGGTATTCCTTTACAAACGATTGAATTGTTTTAACCGTTTTGTTTAAATGATAGTGGTTTCGATTCTGAGCTGCTACATTGTACCTAAAGTTATTTTAAATACTTTTATCTATATAAATAAAAATGAAACTCTAAATGTGTTGCCAAGCACAAAACACGAGAAAGATTGAACCGATTTGGGTGATTGATTTTTAATTGTATTTGACGAAGTCCGAGAGATGTTTTTGTAAAGAGAAAATATTGGAATATTTCAAGGAATAAGGGAAAAAATACTTTAATTTCTATCAACTCGGTCAATAAGAAGCTCGTTGGATCAGCTAGTTTTCCAAAGTATATAACAAATAAAGAAGAGATATCACATTTTTTACCCAGATATTCACGCCAAGTCCCTTGTGACCTTGGCAGAGAGTATCGTGTACTAATAGTCACGATTTCAATATACTTGCCTAGTTTCAACATATTTAAACGTACAGGATTCGATCAGTCAGTCAGGTCAATCAAATTATGAGAGAGATAATATTTATTACGGTTTATTTGCGTACTTGGTATTATCCAATTTCCGAGATATTGATTCTGAAGAAATATTGAGTACAGTTTATTTTGACACAACTAATTGTATATTTTCGAAATCTTCTTACTAGGGACATACTAGAATCAATTTTTAGTTGAGATGGGTTTGGGATGGGAGATTATAGTTTAAATTTTATCAACGATGCGCATCGTTAATAATTAATGGAGATGCATTCGTTGCTGATATTGTTATTGCTGATGTTATCAAACCGCACCACATATCACATACTTAATTAGTATTAACAGTGCCATTAATCCATAATAATATCATTCCGCAGGTATTTTGCCGCAGTGTTGTTAATAATTGGATAAAATATTGAACGTTACGACCAGAATTTACGTACATTTTAAGAAAACGCGAACAGATACATAATTAATTAAAAAAAATTAGAATTAATTAACTTGATATTGCAAGAGTGACGCTATTCTTCAACTCTTGGAAGTCAAGCTTACTAAAAGATTTGAAAAATTTGAACGTATCATTTTTTTTTTGTTTAGTTATTTATTGTGTAATGTTTGAATTAAGAAGAATATGATGACTAACGTCGTCATCGTCGTCGCGGTCGTCTTCTACAAATCCTTATATCATCGATTGTTATTATAAAAAATATTAAATAATATCACACAAAGTAATAAGATATTTGTACATTGTATCTTACTCATACTTTTAAAATTATCGACATTATCTATTTATTTTCTTTTTATTTATTATTAATTTAAATTTAACTTTAAGTCAGACATAGCTACTACTAAGTTTAAAATTCTGCAATAGTTTTATTATTTTTGTGTTGACGTTGTTTGTCTTCCTCGCACAATCTGTGAATACACCGAGAGTGAGCGAGTATGTTGCATTTTTTTTCGCGGTCAACTGGTGTCACTTACATGAATTTATTCAGTGATATTCGTATTTGAAAGCAACTATTTTGAATGTTAATGTATCGGATGCCGACATCGATGTTCAAAAAAGTTTAAACAAAAACATCCATCACTAAACTTAAATCTCTGTGTGCGAATATCGTGAAAACCCATTAACGTTATTTCGATTCTCTGGTATTACGTTTACTACTGATTTGGGAGTTCTACTTCAATCAATGTGGATATTACGTGAAACAAAATACAACAACTACACAAGTAAGATCAGTACCGAGAAGCGGCAATACTCTAAAATCCTTTGACAAACAACAAGCTTCTATATCAATAGATACACCTCTATATATCAACAATCTAAACTTGCGACTTACCTAATAAGGTGATTTTTAAAGTGAAATATTATTAAAGAGAAAAACTAAATATTGTCACACCCATATCGAGCACCAATCCAATCTCAAGAAGTATCCTAAGGTTTTCACTATATTGGTCCGGGTTATCTGTATAGAATAGACCATCTTCTACCAGGCAACTGGCGATCCACCGCCTTATTTATACCTGCCACCATTCTTGTCTCTTGCCATCATGATACTTGTGTGCTTGTTCACTGTCTTGTCCCGTAACAAAAGGGTTATAATAAGGCAGAATATTGTATAGATGATAAATCGCATTTGTGGTGTAACTGTACGGCTGTCGTTTGTTAAGACCATTAGCCCCGTAGGGTCCTGAAGCATCCAGGATCCTCCACAGAGGAAGCTAGGCAAGTATCTAGGGATCGTGACAATTCATATTTAAAATGAGTAACACATGTACTTTTTCATATATAATTTATATTTGAAAATTATCTTTTAAATAGCCGACCGGTTTCGCGTTTTACAGAATCATCAGGACTAAAACTTAAGTTACACTAACTTAAGTTTTAACTTTAAAAAAAAAGTACAAGTGTTTTTCAATTTAAATATAATTATGTGGAAGTTTCACCAAGCGCCAACGATGAATAATATAGAATATCGTGACAATTGGCACTCGACTCGATTACCCCGCTAGATCTGGCGTTAAGATACCTATGTATGCATAATATGCTAGAAACATATGATAAAATAAAAAATATCTCTAAGCTTTTCTACGTGTCTGTACTTACAGAAGGTGGAATTTTTCTACCTTGAAAACTGTAGTAGGATATGTGCATTAGAATATTAAGGCATTGCGAACAACTTCATCCTACGCTTATTGTATTGATTATTTGTCTCTATGTTATTGATATCCTTTGTGTTTGTCTGCGAATCACAATACTTTTATATATATACTGAATGATATCTACAAACTATTTTACTTGTGTTCAATAATAAGTTTAATAAAATATAAAATAGTTAGTTTGGTTAATAATAATGGTCGGTGCATAAGTACATACTGCCTACCTCCGCCTACTCTTCGGGGATATGGGCGTGATCATATTTATTATTAT
The DNA here is from genome assembly GCA_018236625.1 of Lasaia peninsularis. Classification (NCBI taxonomy): domain Eukaryota; kingdom Metazoa; phylum Arthropoda; class Insecta; order Lepidoptera; family Riodinidae; genus Lasaia; species Lasaia peninsularis. Next base: position 1,628 of record DVZL01008662.1, on the reverse strand, counting down.
ATATATCAATAAGTTACTAATGAGTTAAATTTTAGCCATCGTTTTGTGGCTCCATTTTTCCAGCTACAAACTAAATATTTTGAAGCGGGTAACTAGCACAAGGCAATTTCAATTTAAAAGACTCAGAAAATATCCCTTTTTTATTTCTGACTTATTACCAACACTTTGTAAAAAAGTGAGGTATGTATTTTAGATTATACTAACCCCTTGATCAACGAGATGTTGATAGGAATAAGTCGCTGTAAAGGCATGGTTTTTCGAATTCCGTAACCTAAGAGTAAATTAAGGTTATCCTATTACTAAGACTTCGCTGACCGTCTATCAATCACCAGGCTGTATCTCATAAACTTTTATAAACAGAGGTGGAAATTTTCACAGGTGATGTATTTCTGTTGCCACCATATCAAAAAATATTAAACACAGAATAAATATTTAAATGGTGTTCTCATACAATATATGAGAATTTATTGCGCTTATTATAGATTCCTTCATGCGCGTGTCCGACTCGCATTTAGCCAATTTTTTATTTGTTTATTAACATACAAGAAATACATAACACTGCTCATTTCTAAATAAATTTTAATAAATTGTGTAAAAAGATAAAACCAAGCTGACGTTTAATTAAATCTCAAACATGGGGTAGAATTTTTTTCATTTAAATAAGAATTCTTAAACAGTGGACGTAAATTAGTCAGAATAAACACAATACTTTTAAAACTACATTTCGAAAACAAAAACAAAATATTTAAAATAAGTAAACAAATCTCGTAATCCAAATGACGAATAATAAAAGAGAAAATAAATGAAATTTCCTTCAACAAGAAAGGGTACTTAAAGGATTTCATGAAACCTTTGTTAAACAATAAACCGGCCAAGTGCAAGTCGGACTCGCGCTCGAAGGGTTCCGATAGATAATAATCTATATAAACGACAGAAAATCTGTTTTTAGTATTTATTATATACTAGCTGACCCGGTGAACTCCGTACCGCCTAACAGTCAATGCATGTCGTGTTAGCTTTTTGGATACATATAAAAGTATTTTATGATGATGATGTTTTTTTATTTTATTATACATACAGAGATTAAAAATTTAAAAAAATACAATAATATTTTTTCGTTAACCTATATAATACATCTTATAAATTATTTTCGGAAATAGAAACTTTTTATAAACGCACGCGTAAATATTAAACATTTGTCATTATTTCTGTACGAACGCATAAATATTTGAGGAACTTATATGTATCTGCTTAATGAAAGTGCATTAAGTGCAACCTTTTTAATTAATTAAAAAAATACACACAATTCATAAATGTCAATCAAAATGTATATGACAGGATGGTCAACAAATGTTTGACATGTAGGTACTAAAGAAATGAAAATAATTATTTTTTCATATTTATGTATTCATCAAGTTTTCAGTAGTAGTTCAGTGGTAGTTTATGGTAGACAGGGTTAAAATAATTTTGGTTAAAATTAATATTTATAAATATTAAGATATTTAGTATTATATATAATATATAGTTTTATAATTAATAAACAAATATAATTTAAGTGTTAAAATATTTGCACACCACATTGTGGTAGAATATGTTGATATAATTAAAACTTTTGTTTTGTAACAACT
>DVZL01008661.1:0-10141 GCA_018236625.1 Lasaia peninsularis | reverse complement strand
GAAAAACATAATATAGTCTGAGATTGTATTAATTCCCGATATGGCGATGGATATGCCATCTGTCGCAACATAGGACCTAATATCGTTTGCTAATCGTAGGTGGTGTAATGGTACAGCTGTCGCCTGTACAGACCGTTAGCCACGTTAAATTCACTCAGGACCCCGAGTTAAATTCCCAGATCGGTCAACTTTTTTAAATGTTTTTCTGATTATTCTGAGTAAGCATTTCATTGCCCGAGATCAAAATGTGCCCGAAGTGGTGATAGGCTTGCCACCTATTACATTAAGGGCCCTAGTACCTTGGCTAATCGTGGGTATTCTAGTATATCTACTGGACCTCGAGTCGTGGATATACTAGCACACCTCTGCCTACCCCTTCGGGGATAATAGACGTGAAGGTACATTTTTAATCGAAGATGGCGTAATGTATGAAGAGTGTATGTAGGATATTCTTACTATCTCGCAAAGGACAAAGCGTTAAAATATGTATGGATATGTGTGTATGTAGTCGTCACGTCGAATCGTTTATAGCTACTGAATAAACAAACACATATACAGCACACACACACCCATACGCACAAGATAGCTAGACTGCTCGGCAGCCACCCAAGCCGATGATACGCGTCCAGCCTTGTGGAATACGTAAGTTTTTAGGGTTCCGTACCCGACTAAGACTTCGCGGACGGTCGGATGGACGGACAGACAGATGGACATCTGTCTGTCCGTCCGTCCGTACGTCTGTCTGTCTGTCTGTCTGTCACCAGGCTGTATCTCGTTAACCGTGAAAGCTAGGCAGTTGAAATTTTCGCAGATGATGTATATGTTGCCGCTGCATCAACAAATACTGAAAATATAGCAAACTGAATATACAAAGGGTGCTTGCTAAATAACGGTACGGGACCTCTCGTGTGGGATGTAGACTCGCACTTAGCCGGTTTTTACCAAGAATGTCGACGTAAATAATTAGACCCAGCATTTCAATACTAGACCCTACATACTTGCAACTTTTTTCTTACTTATTGCTAATTTCACACCATAATAGAATTAATCGATGCCGTTGTGAATAGTTCGTTGCGAGTATTTGTTTGTGTACACCTTTTTTTATTTTCTTTTAAGGGATATAAATGTTTTTTTAATGGGATAAGACAGCGAACAGGCACACAGCTAACCGTGGCCTATAGACACCATAGATGTTGTAGGTGTGCCGCTGCTCTATGGTCGGGCTGTTAGAGTACCTTATGTGTAAGTCTACGGGCTACCCTACCCTCCAGACCGGAACACGACAATGTCATTATGGCGGCAGAAATAAGTAAGACGGTGGATAAGGTACCCGTGCGAGTTGCTGCACAGCACTGGTCATGATGGTCATGGTGGTAATGAACCAGTTACCCTATGCTCGCCTCTTACGAGCTGCCTGGTAGGAAGGCAATTGGTCTATTCTACACAGAAGACCCGGACTACGTTTGACCACAAGGGTGGTATTAAAAAAATAAAATTGGAGTCAGTATGTAATATTAAAATAACCACTTTCTACTAAACGCATATGTTTTTACAATGTACATATACCAAAATAGTATTTTTTAGAATATGTCTGTCTGTTTGTACCTACTATTCTGATACGGCTGGGTCGATTTTGACGGGGCTTTACTGGCAGACAGCTTATTTATTGAGGAAATACGCTGATTTCAAAGATTTTTGACACCATTTTTGGATAATACACAAACTAGATAGACCAGATGGTCAAGTACCTTCAACCATCTATTTTGTCAATCTTGAATCTTAAGTGCAATCCCTACTAATATTATACGAAAGTAACTGTCTTTTATGCTTTCACGCCTTAACCTCGGACCGACTTTGATGAAATTTGGTACAGTGCTAGAGTTGACCTTAAGGAAGAATATTGGCTACTTTTTAAATGACTACATTGAAAAGATGATACCTTTTTAGTCAATAGGTATTATAAGTCAAAAAAATTTCTATACTTTGAAAGTTATCTGAGTTATTGAAATAATTCATGCGGACGAAGCCGCGGGCGGAAAGCCAGTATTGAATAAATATAAAATGGAATAGAAATAACAATATATACATATATGTACGTACGTACGTATGTATGTATGTACAAAATAGAATTGTAATCCCAAAAATATGATTATGCTCGTATTACTCTAACAAATGAGAACCCAAATAAGATAATACGTTTATATAAACCGCACAGCTGCGCTCACGCAGGCACGTTTGCAATAAATATAGTGAATTTATAATGTTTACAAAAACTGTGCGACTTGGAAATCTTGTGACAAATATAATATGATCCCCTTTCCCTGGTCATTGCGAACGGATAAACTAGTTGCAGAGCTCAATATTAATTGGCTACGCCTTTAGACAAAATGGCACCAGCGCTCATTTAGCTAGCAGTTAAGCCTAGTTCAGACTGTATTAATCCAGTAGTTAATTACATTTCAGTGTGCAAGCGGGCTAATTTTGCGGTAATTTATTTGATTAATAATTAAATCCGCATTCTATTTTCAGTTATTTGCACATTCTTGGCGGTTTAAGTATTTAACATGTTAAATATTTGTAAGTGCATTTAATTGCATAATTTATAATGATTTGCGAGATTGATTAGAAATGGCGCTACTCATAAATAAGCCAGTAATGATATAACAGTTTAAATGGAGTGTAACTTAGGATTATGAATGCATTTTTATATCATCCTAAATCAATTTTCTTAAGTAAGTAAGTAGAGACCTGAGTAAATTTTCGCTGAGCAATACGACATAAAAAGCAGATATACAATGCAAATGTAGATGACTGTAGGTACCCGGAGAGATCTATTGATATTCCACAACCACGTTTCTATGTTATCTAACAACCCGACCACAGACAGCGACGCACTTACATCTATGTTGTCTATAGGCCACGGTTGTCTTACCATCAGGGGACCTGTGTGATTGTTCGCTGTCTTGTCCCATAAAAAATTAAGGTAGGCAAGTATCTAGAAATAGTGGCACATGACACTTGATACTCTCTGCCTATCCAGCAAGAGATTTTGCGTCAAGATATGTATATATGTTCCATAATCTATCAAATCTTCACTTTAAGCTAAGTTTAGTCGAAAAGCAAACCATAATAAATTTAAATTAGAAGTTATTTTTCGATAATTGAATTAACGATTTAAAACAATTTTTTGAAAAACCTCTTTCATCGTTAATATAAAAAAAACATTAAATGACAAACAAAACAAACAATTTGAAAACAGAGTATGTACGCGTGTAACAAATTTATTGATTTAATGTATTTTACAAGAATTATTGTTGACATCCTACACGTAAACTATAAGTGTACCAAATTTTATAGTCTGCGGAGTATAGGTACTCTGAGCAATTTTCCTAGAAAAGTGTCTAAATTTTTAGCTTCACGTATAATATAATGATACTCGGTGAAATAAACCTTGAATTAACCATCCACTTTCAATTAGTATTAACGATTTTTTAGCTAAGATTTAAAATTGCAAATTATTTTGTGGGTTTACTTAACAAAATCCCAAGTGTTAAGTGTGAATCATTGTTGTAGTGATTATAAAATATTTTCACACGTTTTTGTTGTCAAGAGCTGTTAATCTGGTTAGATAACAGTTGGATTTTAATAAAATAAAACCGTTGTTCTTTTTTTGCGTCTGAGTAAAACCTGTTTTGAAAATGTTAAACATTTTTTTGAAATGTAACCTAATATCCTATGTTCTAGAAATTTCGATTATTTATTTGTAAGAATCGTCTAATGTTTCGTCAAGAATAAGTATGGGAAATACGGGTTTTTTTCCCAGTAAAATAATTAAATATTCTGTTTTTTATACAATATACTGCCTACAAATGATGTTTTTACATGTTATTATGAAATAAATATATTTCATGGTGGCCATAAATTATATTCGACGACTTTAATAACATTTTTTTTGGATTTTTGTTCTTTTTGTTCTTTAACTTATTGTTTAACTTATTAATGTGTGCGCGAAATTTTTAAAATATTTTTTCGGAAATTTTTTTATTGGGGTAAGACAGTGAATATGCCACGGCACTTCTGATGGCGAGAGATAATCGTGGCCTACAGACACCATAGATGTTATAGGTGCGTCGATTTCCTATGGCCTGGCTGCTAGGACAATGTCATTATGGCTTATATAGTTTTGTCGTCTAATAATAAACATATATATTCTTATGTTTAGTGTTATAAAATATGGAAACAGAATTTTTCGATTTTTGATGTGGTATTTTATGTTATACTAGCTGTGCCCGCAACTTTGTCTTGGTTTTAATTTAATTATTTTATATACATTACTTAAGAAAAATTATAAAATAAAAGTTGCCCTTGCCATTCCTTATTACATCAGCTGCCTGACAGTGAAAGTACCGTCAAAATCAGTCCAGCCGTTTCAAATATCAGCGGGTATAAAAAGACTGACAGACAGCCAAAAATTCAAAAAATATTATTTTGGCATATGTACCTTGTAAACATACATATATACTTTTAGTAAAAAGCGGTTATTATTTAATATTACAAAAAGATACTGCAATTTTATTTATTTGTATAAATTATCAATTTTATGTTTAAATAAAATAAAACCTCCTCGCGTGTATCCTAAGCTTAAGCACTGGAATATAAAAATAATTAAAAAACAACGAAACTAACTGTTGCGTTTGATAATGTTTTACATTTTATAGTTATGTCTGTCTGGCATACATATAAAATTGTGCCAATAGCTATATTTGCAGTTTTCATTGTCAGCACTTGGTGAAACTCTATAGTTATATATGCCCTCACGCTTCTATGACTTTTTTTACACTCTTTTATGCGATATAAATGTGTAAACATTTAGATAATTATTTTCATTAAATTACTCTATTCTATTTCTTCTCTGTGGTTAACGTATATCCCCGAAGAGGTAGGCAGAGTTACGCACCCAAGATTAGCCAACTATAGTAGGTTCCATGACATGAAATTTTGCAAGTCTGTCGCCATTTCGGGCACAGATCCAATCTCGGGCCACTTTATATTTTTCAGATAAACTGAATAAACTTGTATCGAATGGGAATCAAACCCGGGACCTCATAATATGTCAAATGCAGACACCAATACCACTCGACCATAAATATTAAAAGTTACTGATACATTAGTGTAAAAACTGGCGCCCTTGTCAAAATGTGTGAGGATTTATAACTCAAGACACAATTGTGGGACACTTTGTTAAGTCTCTTCATCCAAATAAATGAAATCGGACTGCGCATTAAAGAATTATAGCTAAGTTAGCATTTTGGGTTTCCCCTCTCTCACCCTAAAACCCCTTAAGTTGAAATGGCCTATAAGCTCTGTGCTATAGCTTTTTCCCGGATACGCAGGAGCAGCTAGCTTTAGTAACGATTGGTTCGTACATTTGGCGTCAATTGCGGCCGAGATATAAACAGACTGTCAAAAATTCTAAAAATAAAAAAAAACACTGTCTCTTACTGGCTACACTTTTCAATGTACTGAATTCATTCTTCTACAGTTTTACTATATTATAATATACTAGCTGATCCGTCGAACTTCGTACTGCCTCACATTAACATCTAATAACAGTTTGTATGGAAAAACTAAAACGTTATTTTTCCTATGTTCCCTGTATTCTTTTTCAACGCAGCGAAAAAAGAATTAAATAATGGGAAAAAAGATTCATTTTATATATAAAAAATCTCGTATCACAGTCTTTATGGTAGGGTCAACCACAAACACTGACACCTCCGAAACGGCTCGACTAATTCTTATGAAAGTGTGCATATCGAGTAGGTCTGAAAATCAGCCGACATCTATTTTATTTTTCATAGCCCTATGCTATGTAACGCTAGCTTTATATACATACAAACATATCTTCACGGCAAGTTCCCTGTGAGGTAGGCAGAGTGTATCGAGTGCCAAGTGTCACCAACCCTGCACTCTTGTCTAGTTCCCTTCACGATCGTCATGCTCTTTATACCAACACGTCGGTTGCGGAGAGTTTCGACACCTTCCTCTGATAATACGCTAAACATTTGGTCGTGGAATATCAACCGAGGACTCCCCGGAACCTACTTCCATCCACTATCGTATTGAGTACTAGTTGTGTCCGCGACTTTGTCCGCGTTTTTATTAAATTATTTTATTTTATAGATTTTATTATTACATCAGCTGTCTGACAGTGAAAGTCCCGTCAAAATCGCTTAAGCCGTTTCAAAGATTAGCGGGTACAAACAGATAGACAGACAAAAATTCTAAAAAATATTATTTTAGTATGTGTATCTTGTAAACATTCATATGATGCATTTAGTAAAAAGCGGTTATTTTAGTATGGTATAGGTTACATACAGACACTCCTAATTTGTTTCTGTGAATAGATATGTTTTGTCAATATTTCAGTTTTTTATACATAGATAATCGATTTTCAAGGCAGGTTTCTAGAAAGCATTGTTTAACAAATTATCCGTTGATTGACGTCAACATGTCTATGGCATATACCAAAGAAATGCTCAACAACCAGGAGAATTTCCAAGTAAATGGCTTCTCTAATTAGTTATCTGTAGCATCGTTAACGTTCATAGATCCTATTATCTAATGTGGATGCCGTTTGGGTTATCGGTTTTTAAAATTTTACACGAGGATTTGTGGATAATGTTTGTTGCTACCGCCCTCGTTTATTACTCTATTATTCTAGAATGATCTAGATTAATACGCGGCATACTCGTCCGTAATGTCGCCGATGACTACAAATATGATAGTAAAAGTCCTATATGGTCAATGGTAGTCGGTGGTTCGGTCATGTCGTTCGAAAGCCTTGATCCGGGTACTCTGTGTAGATTAAACCGTCTGCCTCCTTACCAGACAGCTCGTAACAGGCAAGCATTTGTCAAATGGGTATTCAGCCATCCACATTCGCATTGTATATCTGTTTTGTCAATTTTAATCTCTTTCCACGTGACTGAACCATCAGAGAATGCCCTTTCTCATTTAACTACCAACACTATATTTCAATCTAATTCTTTCTCTGATTTGTCTATTACGAATAATAATATAAGAAAGCTTAAATTTAGAGTAATATTTTCTTTTTACCAGTAAAACGACGTAATAACCTAATAGCAGCCAATTTGCTAACAGCCATGAAGATAATTATTTATTCATTTATGTTACGCAACTATTAATAAATAGATATCTATCTGCAAAGGACATTTTAAAATGATTTTGCGCAGTTCGCCAGTTACATAATTCTTAAGATTGATGGCGACCAATTAGCAGCTAGGTCGGGTTCCGTGGATGGTGAATAAGTGCAATGAGAACCAATTAACCACGTGTATATGTGGGTCACTGAGGAATTACAAGCTGAAATCGCGTCACAATCCGTTGAGAAATGAAATGATTGTCATACCAATCGATCGGACCCGTTAACCTCGGGATTCTTACAACTTTTAACTAGGCAACACTGATATTTAATGGATTTTACCTCGTCTGTTTTTTTCCTTGTCGTTGAGCTTTGAAGGGCTTAAAGTTTTTTTAATGTTTTCACTGCTGTATCTCATGAACCGTCATAGCTAGATAGTTGAAATTTTCACAGATGATTTATTTCTGTTGTTGCTATAATAACAAATACCTACTAAAACCAAATTAAAATATATAAGTTACATTGTTACATACTAACATTGTTTTTTTGTGTTTTTATAGACGGAATCCTTCCTGCGCGAGTCTGACTCGCACTTGTCCGGTTTTTTTATTGGAAAGCACATGAAATGGGTTTTCTAATGGTGTATGTTTAAATGCTTTGCTCACCTAAGATAGATTTATAACTCTCGAAATTATAAGCTTTTTTTTAAACCGGAACATGATTGGGTAAGCAATTTCATTATGTCAGGAAAAAGAAAATGGTATTTACTATCTGGAGTTTACACTCCTAACTACTGTATTAAACATCCCTTAGGGCCGGCTATCTCACTCACACAGAGTCGATTTGTTTTAACGTTGTCCAGTTTAGAATGAGTTAGTAATACTCTATAACTATTCGGGATAGGTCGCTGTTAACAGTATAGTCTCCTTATGGTAGATAATATTTTTAGCTTCATGTTATATAAATTAAAACCCTAAGTAAGATTTCGCTGTCCGTTTCTCTGATAGGTAGACAGTTAAAAATTTCACAGAATATGATATTATATCTCTGTGGAAATTATAACAACAAACACCAAAATATAGAATAGGATAAATAATTAAAGGGGTAACCGACCCGACCAATAGTTGTCACTATCCATATTTAAACGCGGTAAAGACGAGTAGTCCCTCAATATGTTCTCAGAATATCTAGTTCCATAATATTCACTTCAAAATAAACGACTACAATGAAGTTAAATATTTTAAGTGAGGTATTTTTGTCGTTTTTTATGGTGTATGTATTTGTGTCATGTTTATATGTTTTAAGCTGATTGACGAGCAAACTATTAGGCTGAAAATCATTGTAATTTATATATAAAAATACAATTTGTTTGATCTAAAGCTAGCAAGTTTAGTCACAGCGCAGAGAAATATCTCCAACAAGCTGTGAAACATAGTTCACATAAAACGTGTATCGTTTACAATACCATTTAGTACAATTAGAATGGACCATTCTGGGAACAGCTGATACATATGGATATATCATCTTCACCCGGCTTCTTCTGCCCTGATTACAGAAGACAGTAATGTAGAGCAACCGCCTCGTAGGTGATGGGTTAGAATACACGCCCAAAGCCATCTATTTACTGTAAGGCTCGGATTCAATTCCTAACGGAGGCAGGCATTAGTGTAACGAGCATGTCTGTATTTGAGTTTGGGTGTTTATTAAATATAGTCCGATATGTATTTACCTAAGTATTTATATGAATTAGTACCTTTGACTAATGCCCATAACACAAGCGTGTAATTTGCTTATTAAGAAATAAATAAAAATAAGGCCTTGAAAAACGGCCAAGTGCAAGTTGGATTCACGTACGAGAGATTCCGTTCCCTATTTATTACCAATAACAACAGCTAAAAAATCGCAGTCTCTATATTTTAGTTTTTGTTTATGGTGTTGCTTGACGATCGTTTTTAAGACACTATTTATGTAGGTACATAAATTATGGAAATAAATTAATATATCGCGATCTAAATATGAATAGCGACATCTATCCTTCAAGAAAAAACTGAATGATGAAATATTATTTTATTCTGTTTTTAGTATTAGTTGTGATAGCGGCAATCATTTGTGAAAATTTTAATTATTTAGTGATCAGAAAAACAGAAGACCCCCAGCTTAGTAATAGTAATCAAAGTTAGGAAACTCGATATTTTAGGAGATACTAATTTAGGAGTCTAACAAGTTATTCACACCAATATCTATTATACGTATTTACTTAAGCATATATTATTTCTGTATATATGAAATAAGTCAATCCAAAACCCTACCTGCTAATCAAGAAGGTACACAATATGTTATGAAGTTTTGACACGTCATAGTTATTATACCTCCGCTAATAGCTCGCTAAAGACTAACTATCATTCGGTCTTCATAATTTATACAATGGTACTAATATTAAGTATTTATTTTTATTATTTAGGTAAAGGTTAAATCCTTAGCTAAGCTCATCATCGGGTGAGATTTGGCGGCATCGAGAAAGTCAAATCAATTTCTTCACAAATACTTTACTATTGCGCTTAAACTGAACAAAATATACAAAATGTCACCAAAAATGACTAATTTAATCGATATATAAAAAATCGATATATTTTTTAGAAAACGAGTTAGAAGGCAACAGGCTGTATGAGTTTAGTTTCGTTGCTTCAAAATTTATGATTATTTTGACAGTTTTTATAGGTAAAAAAAAGGTAATTGCGCAGTAAATATCGATATATCGAAATATCGACATTTTTTTGTCGATATTTATCACTACATTTGAAAAATATCGATACGATATATATATTTTTATAGTATAAGACAGCGAACAGGCACATGGGTCTCCTGATGGTAAGAGACAACCGTGGTCTACAGACACCATAGATGTTGTAGGTGCGCCGCTGCCATGTGGTCTGGCTGTTAGACCTTATGTGCAAGTCTACCGGCTACCCTACCCTCCGG
>DVZL01008660.1:0-10141 GCA_018236625.1 Lasaia peninsularis | reverse complement strand
CAAATGTCATACTATCTCTCTCACGCTTCTCTTTCACCAGGCGTTTGGTGTTATTCTTACAACAACGGTATATTTCTCTCTTCATCTCTGTCATACTATCATTCGATCGCAAAGATGATATATAATTATTATATATGAGTTAACACTATTTATTATTTACTTCAACATTTTATTAAATATTTTAAATAATTTTATTAAATATTTTGGAACGGATACTCGAACTTTCTATTTGTGAAAAAAAATAAATAGTAAAAGCCCTTACGCATTTAAATAAACAAAATTTTGCAAAAAGTTATTCAGTAATAAAAATATATTACTGCCCAAATAATTTCAATGCTCGTCAGGGCTTAGCCGCGGAAGATATGTAGGCAAAATATTGTACCTAATTTAAAGGGCTACGTCGTACTTGGGCCTGAACGGGGAGGACTTTCCATTACGATTAATCACAAACACATTCGAACCTGAGGCATGCGTCCCTTTGAGGCAACTGCCGAGGTTTTATTATATATGGCTTAAGGCTGGTGACGTTGTTAAAAATTCTCAATTAATAACAATAATAAAAATCACAACGCAAACACTATTTATATATTTTCCACTATGGATTCACTCAAGTAAAGTCAGGAGAAGTCACCAGTTTAATATAATATGTCTGTGATAGTACTGCCCATTATTTCACAATAAACAATACGCAACATCTCCAACAGTTCTCGCAAACATTAAAGTAGTTTTAATGTTTAGAAAACTGTAAAGAACAGTGTAAATTTAGATGGGACTCTTGGTTTTTAGTTTACATCTAAACAAATAAACGGACAGTTCAAACGCGCTGTTATTGCGGACAGATTTTTCTTATCGTCTGCCGTTCTACTCGCATTGTAGTTCTTTTGTGTGTTTTGTGTGATACCACGAATGTATGGGAGGTTTAAGATATTTTTATAGTTAACTGGCTGTCGCCCACTTCGCCCACATATTACTTTTACTAGTTGTTCGACTTAGCTCTACCCGGATAATTGGACCCGCGATGGAATAGAGTTCAGCGCCATCTCGTGGCAGATTTTATTTAAATAAGTTTTCCTTATATTTTAATAGCAAAGAGCCATTATATGTACTAAAATACATTTGATAAACACACTGATCTATAATCTTTATCAGTAATCGGATGTGAACCTACCTAAGTCAACTATTAAGTGCCTCTAGACACAAACAAAAAGCTACCAGTCACGTACAATCTTGGAGAATAGAAATGTGCTAGCCACGTGGAGTCTTGAAACTTTTTATAGGCGGCAGTTACTTCTTGAATCCACAAGGAGAAAACTTATTTTCTATCCCGCGCCATAAATACTCAGTAAAGTCCTTCTGGTAGCCATTTTCGTATTTAATTTATATCATAAAAATTTATGACTCATAATTATATGAACGGGATATTGATGAAGTTTTGCATACAATGTTGTAAAAAGAAATATATAAATCACAGCAATTACACTTTCAAATCGATTCCCTTGTAGAGTGAAGTCGTCGGGCAAGGCGAACCGGATTCACCAACCACTCATTACTATTACAATAAATGCCAATTGCGAGGATGATTTTTTATAAATTATTTAAATTGTTTTAATTTCAAAGTGTCAAAATCTTCATATTTTTCAATTGTAGTTTTTTGTTGAGTTTTTATTAGTGACGTAATAACCATGGCCTAACTTAGTCCTGTTTAACAGATACTTGAATTGATGTGTTCCTGCGTTTTAAGTTTTCGTGGAGTTGCCTATATTTAAAATTTAGTTAGTAATTAATCTACCTTACCTTTGGTAAGATAAGGTATGAATTATAGTTGTGTGGGAATTATTAGCCAATGACGATAATACATATACATTTTACATATGTAGAGCCAGATAGTTTTACGTTTCGAACGCATACATTTTTAGAACTCCTGGCCTTTTTAGTGATTGTCTAATTTTCGAGGAAGGTTATATAACATCCCCCAATGACTTTCAACTGTAGAGGAATAAAAATGGAGATTGGCTATTTTATCTATTTAGTAATAACAAGAAGCAGAATCGGTGTTTTGGACTGATGTAAAGATAGTCGGTCAATCTTTAATTAATGTTTATCTTTCTTTAAAGAGAAACATTTCATTTCTAAGTTTAGGCAGCGTAACATTAGTATTGGTAATAATAATAGCAAAATTAAAAAAGCTATCTGCTAAGCAGGTAGGCCTCCAATAACTTAAAGGAATACCAAAAACAAAATGTTATTTTTTTAATTTTTTATTTTCATTATTAGAATCTCTGCCACGACTACAACGTAGCGGAACAATAGATTATTTATTATTGTAATGTGGATGCAGACGGTTATTTGTATAAGATGCGTTCATCTTGTCTCAGATAGGGCTGTCAAAATATAAAATAATAGCAGAATCGGCGACGTGTAGCTGTGGCTAAGGTTTTTGTGACTGCCATAAAACAAATATAAAAATGAATGTTTTTCTGTATGTCATAGATGAACTTAAAAACTTTTGAATTTATTATTATGAAAATTGGTACATAAATAAAGGTATGTATTTTTCCACAGAGAAGGTTTGTATAATATGCTCATAGATGTCACTCGCCACCAGGTGGCGTTGCACTGTTTAGTTGTTGGCGTAGCAACGCGCACCGGGTACAGCTAGTTTGCAAAAAAATAATATTGTGACTATTGATTGAGAAGTAAGTTATCCTGTGTTTCAAGATGAATCAAACTACACACGGTATGAAAAGTTTGAATGAAATCGGTTAAGTAGTTAAGAGTCCATCGCTGACAAACAACGTGACGCGTTATTTATTTACATTAAAATGTCGCTGTTATAAACAGAAATAAAGTTTTAATATCCTATTATCGTTTTTTTAATATATTGCAATGTAATTTGAAACAAAAAAATTTAAAATGTTATACTCGTAAATACAAGCTAACTTTAAATTTATTGTATTCTATGTTATCGATTAAGAAAAAAGTATCGATATTTTACGCCTCTTGGACTTAAAGAGCAGCCCTAGTCTCGTATGAAGTGGGATAATAACCGTTATCGCGTTTGTTAAGGATCTGTGTACGACATTTGGGGGCGAGTGCGGTTTTTGAACACCCTCGCATTTATTCTACCGACAGACCAAGCAATATCGATATAATAATTTGAATATGTTACAACTCATTATTTTTAAAATCGGAAAATGTTTTTATAAAAATCCATGTTTTTAAATAATATTAAAAATGATTACCAACACTTACAAATATATATTTTGTTTTATAAAACGGTTTCAGTTTTTGTCAGCATCTTTATATATTTAACATATATATTTTGAAAATATATAATTGCATAAAAATCAAAATGATTAGAATATACGATACAACTACGCACCAACCATTAGAACTTTATTCAGGATTGAACAGTCTTTTTTTTTCTTTTATCTACCACTATCCCGTTTCCATACCGGATGATATTGGGTTCCGCTACCTAACATAGGGGATTTAACAAGGTAATCAGTTTTTACACAGACCGACTCTTTTGGCCTTTATCTCGAAAGGAAACTACCTTGAAGTCCTAGTTCAAGAAAAACGTCCTAACACAAGTCCAAAGCAGTACACACTAGACCACTGAGACTCTCGGGATTAAACAATGCCAATATATTTTTGTATGAACATAAAAGCGTGATTTTATGGCAAACATTCAATAGAGTTCGACCAAGTATCAACTACCAAGAATATAAAATATAAAACTGTTGTTATGACTCAGCAGAACATGTACCTAGTGTGGTTTTGGTTCTCCAACATCTTGTGTATTTTAATATATTTGCTTGTGTTTTAGTTAACCATGCTTCAGAAAACACGGTAATAGTAGGTCTAATTGAAAACCATTTGGCGGACAAGATGGTTTGCGAACTTGGAGGTTTTTAAGTCTATAGTTATTTATACTGTCATGATGAGATCACTGGTTAGCTTAAAACTATCATTGTATATTATTAGGTACCTTCACGTATATTGTCCTCGAAGGAGTAAGAAGAGGTGTGCTTTAATATCCACGACTCGTTAGTCAACACCCACGATTAGCCAAGGTACTAGGGCCCATGATGTGGCCAACCGCCACTTCAGGCACAAAAATTGCCCGACGTGTGAATTGAACCCGAGACCCTATGCAGCTAACGATCTTAACAGGCGACAGCAGTACCGTTACACCACAGAGGTGATTATATATTATCAAGAAAAAAAATTTATATTTGGTTAAGGAAATAACTAAAAAAATGGGAATTAACAAAACTTTATATGATTTCAAAATCATTAAAAAATATAATATGTCTAATTCACATAAAACTAATAGAAGCCGGTAATATGAACGCTACCTAGATGTCGTAGATGTAGACATGTCTGCCAATGGAATCACATTCAAGAATACCGAAGACCGTGCGAAGAGCAAGGATCGGAGGTTTCTGGTCCTGGTTAGGATAAGGATACTCGAACTTTGTCATTCAAAAAACGTAGAAAAACTGTAGAAGCGACATCTATCACCAAAAGTTAAAACGATCGCTTGGCGAAGTCTGCAACGCATCATAATCTCATATCCCGCACCCTATTACAATAATCTGCGAGCGAGCAGGACGGCAACAGAACGAACGTTTGCCATTACGTCGAATAAAAAGAAAAGTTATTATATTTTTTTATTGAGGAGGGCCGCCACCCTCGCAGCCAAGAGGGTTATTTTTATTTTATTCGAAAAGTTTATTTTTCATTTGTTTTAACTTCTATATTCGCGACGAGAGAGGCGAGAATCGAGCGGCAGACACGCACGCATTCAATGAGTCACTAATGCGTACCGCATCATTATATTTTTATATTTAAACTTTGCCGGCGAACAACATTAAAATGAGAAAAGTTGGCCCCGTATTATTATACCCGCCGTAGCGCCACCGACTTCCGATCTGGCTTTAATATCGCTCCACGGCTTAATACAGTTGCTTTGTTTCAATTTTGTTTACTGCTAAGTGGATATTATTTGTCGGGATCGTGTGGTAGTCGCGATAAAATAAATTGTTTTCTTATTACTGCTTTTTAATAAGTTTTTATTTTGGAGCGAACGCTTTGCCGGCAAATGGAAAGTTATTAAAGTAAAATGTAATATGCAACGGCAGGCAGTTCTCTAAACCTACGTAAAAATAAGTGATTCGGCGGCAACACGATTTTTACTGAACCGATTTGAAAGTCACCTGATAATAAATTTAAATCAACAGAGCAAACTTTAAATAGATAGACAATGTTTCCAAAAAAGTGTCCTGGTTTTTTTTACCATTATGACGTATTTGATTGTATTGTAGGAAATATTTCAATTCATCGCAAGTTTTGCAAATACGACTGAATTTTTCAAATAATGTCCCGTTACCGGGACCGTGTACCGACACGTTTCTATGAACACAGAAAACCACTTATTCAAAATATTACAAAATTCATAAAATGCAATTAATAAACTCTATTAATTAACAACTAAATACTTAACAAGTTTAATAATATTTCACTTTAGTTACATGATGCCGCTATAAAAGTAGTTGACTAAAGTTTAACTTAGAGTGTAAGCGTTAAAGCGTTAAGGAGTCACTTATCTGCTATAGACAATAGCAAAAG
The DNA here is from genome assembly GCA_018236625.1 of Lasaia peninsularis. Lineage (NCBI taxonomy): Eukaryota > Metazoa > Arthropoda > Insecta > Lepidoptera > Riodinidae > Lasaia > Lasaia peninsularis. The sequence continues at coordinate 4,507 of DVZL01008660.1, read as the reverse complement.
CGTATTTGCATTTGGTGAATAAAAAACAAACAGCTGATAAGAAACATAGTTGCGAAGACCTCAACACCTGCTCGCTCTGATGGTGAGATGTCAAGCAGGGTGATTACTATATCAAAATATGGTAAGCGCGATGACAGTAATAACAGGTTACCATCATTATTCATACTGGAAAAACATGAATCCGGAATAGAACCCGTTACTCTGAGTTGTACGATGGTTTTGTTTATTGCAAAATGGGAATATGTAAACGCCTTATAATATATCTTATATGATAGCATCTTATAAACACAGTTCGTCGTTGGCTATCATTTGTACTGTTTCATATAAATTATTAAGATATTAACCTTCTACCTTCTCTTATAACATCATTTACCGTGTCAGAGAAAACATACCAAACGTCAGCCGAATAAAGCATAACAAATAGTCCACATAAAATACGCACCATTCCCACGATTAATATCTGAAAAAATATCGTCACGCCCATATTCTCAAAAGGGTAGCTAGAAGCACACACGCACTTACAATCAGCCGACGATATTAGATCCATTATGTGACAGACGCCAAGCCCGCTGTCATATAAGGCACAATACCAATATCTGGTAACTATATGTTTTTCGGATAGATTGAAATAACTCATAAAATCAAGTTGCCCTAGTCGGCGATCGAACACGGGACTGTGTCACTCATACGGGACATAAGAGATAATAAGATGTCTCTTACTCGTCTTCCAATCACAAAAGGGCATTATTTTTCATATTCATTCCTAATTTATTTATTCAAATTTATTAGCTTGAAACAAATGAATCTTACTTGCAACTGACTGAAATTAATCTTATTTACCAATTAATAATAAGTAACAAAAAAACAAACAAAGCCGCTCAAACTCACAAACAAAACGCACGAATTAACACAAGCACTTACACAGGTCCACACAATGCACAAACCAATTTTATCCTCATACGTTAGGAGTTGTGAATAAATACAATTACATAGTTAATATTTGATAATAACAACAAGAATACACACGGAAGTCAAGAAGAACCTTATTAGTAGATACTGATGTGGCGATAAACAGCCGTTAGAGGGAGCCATGTACGAACGCACTTAATCTTCGAGTCGAAAGCAAACATATTAAGTGTCAAATATCCGACCACCGACGCGGGCCACCGTCAGTCGTAACGTGTTATCATTTCCACCTAGGTAGTCTATTTGCCCCCCAAAATAAAGTAGTCTACATTTTTAACAAGCAAACGAAATAAACAACGCACAAAGAACCCAATATTTACTTTATACTACGTAAGCGTAGGTTACAATAAGGGTTGGTAAAACGCGTCTAATTGCTGTTAAAACATTCGAGCCTCAAACACAGTACGATTTAAAAGTGATATTCTCAAACCATAAAGCAGTTTCACATGGGCATGTGAAATATTTATCTTAATATTATAAGTAAACTTAAAGCTTTGCTGGCCCTTACTCCCTGTATCTCGCTCGAGACCACTTGATACATTCAATACTTATTTTTAATTACACAATAACTATACACATTTATATGTAGATATATAAACATGCAAAAACATTTATGAGACTTTATCTTTGTATTTAATTCCAATCATTTTTATGGTTTTGTAAAAATATGTTTGGTCTAGTGTTTTCTATATGACAATTACTATGAAGTTATAATTTAATAAAAAAAATGAATTGCATAGTAAGCAAGAATAATAACTTTGTTCGTATTGATTTGGCAATGACGTACTATACAATATAAATACATTGCCTTCTTTGTGAACAAGATAATGGATGTGACTCTACAAGCTATTGACGTTAACGTTAGTCGTAAACAAGATAATACGTCTGCCGCCGCACTTCACACGTCAATCGATATTGACAATGCCTTCGAAGTGCTAAAAAATTAATGACGGTGACAGCTTTTTCTTAGTTCCGCAAACTTAAAAGTTGTTGTCAATAATACTAGTAGTATTATTGACAACAACTTTTAAGTTTCACAATCACAATTATTTCAATTGCAAGATACATATTAACGGTACTTTTATACCGGTGGAAACACTTCAAAGTAAGTCGTATTTTGCGAAAGTGATAATTACCCACTGAAATATATTTGGTAATTATAACATTAGTTGCAAAAAAAAACTTAAAACGTATTGCAAAGAGCATGAAAACTCTAATTATAAAATCTATACACGAGTTTAGGTATCCATAAAAAATCAAGTGTTGAAGGTAACATTGTTTTTGCTTTTAATACATACATAAAAACCCTTAAGCTCTTTTATTAGAGTAAGCATAAGTACTTGAAACACATGGGATCACTAAAATAATAATCAATAATCATCATTAAAACTACATTTGCATAGTTAACTAAGAACTACATTTGTATAGTTAAATTGTCCAACCTATATGTATAAAATATTGTTGTCAATAATTAGTTGAATAGTTGATTTGATTTTGATTGTTGCCATACTGGAGATATCAAAACCGGTTGTTTGATTTTAAAACATTAAATTAGTTTAACAGAGCAAATGCTTATTTTTATTACATTAATTATCAGAAACTGGATTTTATCAAGTAATAATAAATGAAAATAAACTGTAAAATATATATATATAATATAAATCATATTATCTTCCACAATATTAATGTTCAAGTATCAAAATCATTTTCCATGGTAGGAAGTCGATTAAGTATATAGTAGTGGATACATAGCGCTCCCTGCCCTTCACACCGCAGGCCCTGTGTTCTCCCTTTGTTTGAGAATACATTTAAATACTATACCGTAGGTACGATGCGTCCGGTTTTAAAAAATAAACACGCAGCACCAATATTTGGACAAAAGTAATAATTTATGAGTGGTGTCCTTTTTAGAATAGTTTTTGTTGCCACCCCGAACTGTGAATTTACATTTCTTTTAAAATAAGTTATTTTTATTTTTGCTATTGTCTAAATGTATTGTGCGCCCGACAGGACTTTGTCGGCCCCAAGAGATGAAGGTAATTGCCATCGTAATAAACATTTGGATGTCGAACTTAATGCAAACTTTAAGTTCTATCGATTTATTTAAAGCTAAAACGAATGTGTGATTTCATCATTACTTAATACTGTTATCTACATTCTTTCTTATCAAATCAAATAAATCAATTTCGATGATGAACTATACGTCGCCCCGAACGAGAAGTTGACCAAACTCTCTTTCTTCCAGTTTTGAGGAGTTCACAAAGTCAAAAAAGCCGGCTTTGTTGAGAGCGAGATAGCGCGCGCTCAGAGAATGAGATAGGTATATTTAATATTTGAGAGAGTTCTTTGTTAGGAGTGTCATCTTAAGACTCAAGTTCATGATTATATCTAAGATATTAAATCAAAATTGTTATAATAAAAAAAATATAATATAAATAGAATTACACATTAAAATGAAATTTTAAATATCGAAGTAACTATTACATTTTTAAATATTCTAACATCGAAGTTCCAACTCTAAATGTTGTTGATTACAAGTTTCAATAATACAAATATCTATGTTACGAATACTAATCAAAAGTTGTTCCAAAGTTACGAACGTAAAAAAATCTAAATCATAGTTACGACTATAAATCAAAGCATATCATAACTCCAATGTAACGATTTGACTAAGTAACCATTAAACGTTCGGAATCGAGGAGCTTCCAGTTTATTGGGATTGTCACCACGTGAGGATGAATCGCCCTAAGACAATATCGTTTATCAGTTAGCGCCGGCCGCGGTGCAGTGTCTCAGTTGGGCGTCTGCTTCCGACTCTACCTACACAATAGTGTCAAGGTCACTAGGGTTGCCTCTCGGTGTTGAATTCTAATCGATTTCAAGTTTGTCGGTGCGAAGATTCCCACGGAATATACGTTTGCTTGGTTTATACGTTTGACTAGCGTTTATTAGATTGGGGTTGATTTCTGTTCCCTCACCGTTCATTCACACATGCGATTATCGCATTTTTATAAAAACAAATTCTGTATTTACGTAACCCGTATGCAGGGATGTAATTATATAGCATTCCTGCCGCCATAATGACGTTTTCGGGTTTCGGTCAGGAGCAAAAGGTACCCGGTTGATTTCCATAGAAGGTCTAACTGCCCGTCCACATGACAGCAACCCACCGACATCATTTATGATGTCACCTCAGTTGTCTGTTATCATTTAATTTTGAATTCTAAAATATTAGTAAGTAAAGTTTTACTTTCAGTAGTTTTGCTAATAAAAAATTGATTTATTTTTTTTTGATTAGATTTTTCATTTCAAATATAATTCTACCAGGGTGGCATAAACCGAACACAGTCAAACGCTACAAGTGTGGCCACAATTACGTTGTCGCCGTCTCATTCAAACTGTACAAACAAAATATATACCAAATAGTTCGTAGACAAAACATCTGTCTGGTTATAATTGGAATTCCTTGTAAAAAAACTTTGTAAGCACGCTGACATTGTTATTTGAAGTGTTAATGTTTTTAATGCATTCGATTCCTTAC
>DVZL01008659.1:0-10141 GCA_018236625.1 Lasaia peninsularis | reverse complement strand
GTTGAGCCGCAGTTCCTCCGAATCTTGGGACAAACTTCCAACTTGTGAGATAGTGACTCTTATGTGTTTTTGTTGTGCTACATATTAATATTTATAACATAAAGAGATAGAGACTCAATTTTACGAGATAGTGACTCTTTTTTGGTTTGATTCTGTTTTGTGTCAAAACAATGTCTGAGCCCGGGCGTAAGTGTTTTGTATGTGGAGATTCATACTCTGGAAATAAAGTAGGTAACACGGATGTATAAATATTTAGCCTTCAATTCATTCTATTTATTAAGAACACTTAACTGTAAATATTTGTATATTGTTGTAATTTGAATTTTATGTCAAATGTGTGGTGTTACGCTTTAATAAAATTTAAATAAACTCGCATCGCCTTTTTTATTTCATTAAATCTGATTTTTCAATAAAATACTAGTATATTTACAATTTGTGAAAAAATTAATTTATAAAAATAATGAGTGGATAATATACTAGTATATTATTGAAATTTTAGTTCCCATGAACGTAATAAACAAAGAATATATCCGTCTTTATCTGGGTTAGCGTAAGAATAAACCTAACGATATGACACTTTTAATAATAATAATATTTTATTTCAGATAATTTCAATCCATGTTCTTACAAACTAAAAAAATCAAATTGAAATAGATTATAAAATCACAATTACCAAATATTAAAAAATTAAAACATATATACTTAACTAAAAAATAAAAAGCTTTGCCACGATTGTTTCTGTATTAGGTGCAGGTCACAAACTATTTTAGACATCTCCTTTTCTATTTCGACAGGATATCGGTGTGCATTTGAAATTAAAACTCCAGCAGACGAGAGTCCCACCCATCCACAACTGCATTCACAATACTATTGCCGCTAGATCGGGAAAGGTTCATCAGTGAAGCACATCTTGTTCTCATGATGGCTTGAAAGCTATCAACATTCATGTCGATAAACATATTAGATGCACTGCAAAACCGGTCTAAACCCATCAGCATTTTGAATGTATTATTATACTGTATACGAAGGTTATAGTATGCTGTCTAGGTTTATTTCGCCCAAAGGCTCCATGTATAAAAATAATAGCATTATACCTTTAATAAGGTCAATTTAACGTTACTCGAATAGCGTGCAAACCTGCGAATAATACATCCCTCTCAATATCAACATTATATTCAAATTGTTGTACTCCGCAAAGAGTAACGGGAGGCACAAACGTATAGTTTCTAGATCTAGCTTTGAAAACCATTACCTCGCTTTTTTGCATTATAACAGAGAGCATGGGTCTGGGTGTAAGACTCACATATGCTAACCAACAACCTTAAGTCCGGTGAAGTTGTAAGAACCACTCGGTTAGCAACAAGTTAGTCCGTATCAAAAAAAAAATTAGGACATCTATTGAGGGACTGAACAGCACCATATCATCGGCACAACTAATGTTGTTTATGTTCACACCGATGGAACGACCTACATTGTAGGGATGTCGATTCTTTCCGAAAAACATCGATTTTTAAATCGATTCAAATCGTAACATGATGAATCGATTCACAAAAAAATGAGGTCTAAAGATCGATTTCTAAAAAATCGATCTCTTTTTAGTTTGTGAAGACAATGTAATTATAAATCAAATTTAAAAATAAAACAAAATAAATTAACAATTTCTTATCGGCAGATATCATCAGGGAATATTATGATAGCAATTATTTATTCCATACAAAAGTATCAGATACAAAGTTACGAAAATGTAGCATGTAGTTCCTATAATACTTAGTATCTTAACAGAAAAAATCGAATGTCGATTTTCAAGGATGATATATCGATTAACTGAATCGATCCAGTGCTATGTATCGATATAAAAATCGATCTTTTTGGGCTCGAAAAATCGATTCTTCGATTAATCGAACTCAGATCGCCATCCCTACTACATTGGTCCTGCTCAGTTCCTTGAATAGGTCGTTAGTATACAAATTAAATAACCTCGTAGACGTTAACCCTCCCTGTCGAACACAACAGTTTAATTTATATACATCTGACAGACGCCCACACCTTTTACTTCGACTTCGACTTTTACTTCGACTGTTCCTTCCACAAATTGAGATCAATCCCAGGGAGTGTCTCGCAGGGCTTCAGCGGATTTCTGTAAAGACATTTGAAATTATTTAAAAAATTGTTCATCGTGGGAAGGAAGGGAAATACAGGCGACTCAGACAAGTAAATAATAGAAAATATTTAAAAAATATATAAATATTACTGGACAAACCACACTAATAGATCCCAAAGTAAGCAAATTAAATAATAATACCCTTTAACAATGGATGCTTGTTTTGTAGGAGTTACACGACATAGTTAATTTAATAAACACCCAGACTCAGAAATACAGACATCTATGTTCATCACACAAATGCCCGTCCCCGTCGGGAATCGAACCCGAGTCTTGCAGGTTGGTGGCGTTAGGCGTGCTAACCCATTGACCAACGAAGCGGTCAAAAAAGAAAATAGTACATTTGATATAAACATCGTACTTATTTAAGTATCATCTATAAACCTATAAATTATGTTGAGTATCGCTGCCTATTTTTCACAGTTCAGTCAAATCAGCCAGCTTCACTTCTTGTTTTTGCCAGTTTGTCTACATAACAAACAATACTACTACAAGTCAACATTTTTTATTTGGATACATTTTATTCTTTCATAGTTCTTTTTATAATAATACACTACATTAAACAGGTAAGATCAATAATCCTCGAAAGAAGCAGACCAAATTAACCGACCTTGTGATATAACTGTAAATAACTTAAGAATTATTTTAATAATACAGGCAACTTTCAAAGGGCAGACATTTTTCCGACTTATAAAACTAATCCCGTAAAAATATACCCTCTTTTTAATGTAGTCGGTTAAAAAGTAGCCTATGCCCTTCATCAATGTCTACTCTATCTCTGTATAAAATTTCATCAAAATCGGATCAGTGGTTTAGGCGTGAAAGCGTAACATATAGACAGACAGAGTTACTTTCGCATTTATAATATTAGTACGGATACGGATTAATGGTAACCATGTTAGACCATAATATGACTTTGATTACCTCTTAAGATGATCTAGTAGAATAGAGTTAATTTATTAATCATAGGACATTTAGGGAAATTTGGATCGTAATACAATGATTCAAAATAAATATTAATATAGACAGATATATAAAAGTATTTTATTATGTTGAATAATATATACAGAAAGAGAATACATATTAAAAATATAATATATAAAAATGTTTTTTTCGTTATCTTACAGAATATCATGGATTTTTTTTCGGAAATAGAATATTTAATTAACACAAAATAAATTTCTGAACGCATTAATATTTAAAGAACTTCTATGTATCTGCTTAATGCAATTTTCAGCCTTTTTAATTAATTAAAAAATACAGACAATAGTTTATTCATCCTTTTTTAAATAATTTACACAAAATATATTTCTGAACGCATACCTAAATGTCAATCATTACTTACAGTATTTGACAGAATGGATAACAAATGTTTGACAAAAATGAACAGTTATTGAAAATGATTCATCTTTCATAATTGTGTATTTGTGGCGTGCTAACCGCCACGTTTAGTATTAGTAATAAAATAAAATAAATAAAATTAAAATATAAAATTAAAATGTGAAATAAAAATTTATAAAATAAAAATATAGAAGTTTTAAATTAAAAATCGCTAACGCTTATGCCCGGACCGAAGCAAACTAAGTCTTTTGTTTCAGTATCGATGCTTCGGTCGTGTATTGCACTTGCGCTCATTGCTTTACGATTTTTGCCTATGCTTTCTATATCTTAGTATATTACCTAGTGCTTGCTTTTATATATTCAGTGCTTTCTTTATGTATGTTAGTGCTTCCTGTTGTGTTTACCGAATTTATGTAATGATGTCTAAATAATCATCGAACAATATCATTTTGTGTTTCCTTCACTTCCAACAACACCAACTGAACCACCATATATTCATCGATTTTTCATTTGTTTTTAAGATATGTTCTCCTATTTCGGGGTGGAGACAAATCCAACGAATCCAAAACCATGAAAATTGGTCTAGCTAATCTCGAGTTATAATTGTTATTAACCAGTCCGTCTTTGTTTTATATATATTAATTAGTTGGATAAAACTTTACAAGTTATTGAAATCGACTTTTTTCACTTTATTAGATACATAGCAATATTATAATCAATATTATAATCAAAATAATATGTAAACATTTTTATTATAGTAGTCGTAAAAATTAAGTTTTTTATATTTATATTATCACTGTCCTCGGCCCGTATTCACTTCATTTCGTCATGGATTACTATAATAATAATAATATTAATAATATGCTATCTTACAGTAGAGTGATTTTTTTGAAAGCATTTGGCTGCATCTGGGTGACACCACTATTGTCGCACAACATTCTTGCCATAGAACTTCTTCGAATAGATTTCAGCTGTTCTATAAATAAAAAATATCAGGCGATAATACATATTAAGACCTCTAAAACAAATTAAAAATTTGTCATTATTATTTGCACTACTTTTAGCCTTTTATAATTATCACTGTAATCATCTGTATTTTTTATTATCACGAACACCTTAAATATGACAATAATATTATGTGTTCTTAAATTTTTCGATTTCTCGCCTTAATCTACGCCACCGTCTTAATTATTTTTACCAGCGTCGGTCCTCACCACTGTCGAGTTCAATCTGGAGTATAGGGACGCCGCCGGTAACTTACGTGAGAATTTACATTCTTCAAGTCCGATTTAACGATGGAGTGTATTTTTAGTCCATCATTATCCACTTGATATGTTAATAATTTTCGATACAGGTCATGTGGGAGAATAGCAAAAAGTGGCAGTGGTCAGGCGAAAATAAACTTCTAAAATTCCTCAAGATCAACCTTCATAAAAGTGCTAATAACGTACTACTGGTGAAAGCAATATCTTTGTCAATGCCATTTTCATAGAAAAATCTGTCTGCCACACGAGTCCTTAAGAACTGATCTAGAAGAATACAGAGGAAAGTAGGTCCCACTTGAGTGTCGGGCACGATGTTTTCCAAGCCAGCACCAACGACTAATTCCACGTCAACTGGACTTTCATACACTGTACTCAATTTCTTAACGATCTGTAAATAAAACAATCACTTAATAGATGATTTTTGATCTACAATCACAAGTATTATAAGCACTCAATTATGTTTATTTACCTTTCTGGGTATGAAATCACACATTTGCGCAAATGTCTTCGGCACTGGTAGACCACAAAAAGCCCGCGCAGCAACGTAAGTGCCAAGTCCATGGTCTCGACCTCGCTGAATGTCTATACTACGAAGATCTGTACCCAACTTCTCTGTGTTATTGAGTCTAAATGACAAGAAGCCATTTGTTAAATTTATAAAGATATCAGTTTATGAAAATTCCGTAATGTGTATTATTATTAGATGAAAAAATACTCACCGGAATAGAAAATTAGTAATTTCACGATCAAAATATCGATCGCTGTCACTGGCTGCTTCTGTAGTCATTCCTCTAACCAGTTTATCAAAGGAGTTGTTAATTTCTAGCCGAAGAGGTTTATTTAGCCAATCACTAATTCGAAACGATTTAGCTTTACATCTATTTTCCAATACCAAACTGAAAGAAACAGTCTACTGTAAACACATTGAAAGCCATTTTTACAAAAAAATATATCTTATTATTGACTCTAAATATTAACAAAATTACAGCAACAATTTGAGTATAAAGAACGAAAAAAGCTTAGAGCAAACTTTAACGGTTATCAAAATATTCATATTGAAATTTCAACAAATTTATATTTATATTTAGGTATTGAAATTAAAACAAAACAAAAAGGTTTCTTTTTAAATTAAATATGTTAGCTAAGTGGTTTAATTAGGTGGAACTAGAGTTATGGGTAGAAAAGCGTTAACTAAAATAAATGTTGTCTATAAAAACTGACTCTAAATATCCTCGAATCATCGAATGGAAAAATCTAAATGCACCATTCGCGTGCTCATTGGCTACATTGGGTTCGACGTTGGTATCATAATCATTTATGTAGCCTGGTGCTCCGGGGTATATGATCTTTTTGGTAACCATGTTATTGAATCCTGCAAAAATAAATACACTGTAAAATAATTGAGGAAATATATTATAATATTTAGGATAATTTTTAAACATTCTTACACGTATAAATTCTCAGTCACGGGATATTTTGCAGTTTACATATGAACGTCACTTGTCATCTTCTTTAAGTTATTTATGCTAAAGTTTAGAACTGTCTTTTTAAACAGTGTTTTGTAGTGAAATAAGAATTTTGGAATGTCTGTATAGAAATTAACAACATCTTAAACTCCTTCACCATTTGCAGTTAGATGAATAATCCAAAAATAAAATTTCTAGATGAAAAATGATTTGTAGTTCGATGGTTGTAAAAGCAATAGTTAAGTAATATAGCACAAGATATTTTATTTACATAACTTGAAGCCTCCTGAAGAACCTTATCATCGAGCTGATATAAACACACAAGACAGACTTACTTTATCAGTAAAATTGAAGCTATCAGTAATGACGGGTACTTTAAAAATATATAAAAACAAGTGCAATGTACGCGTTAATATATACAATTAAACTACAACAAAAATTAATTTTATCACTATATGAAACAAATGTATTTTAATTATTCGCGGTTCGGCATAAATGATAACTGATAACCCTATCTCAAAAACATTAAATATTAATTTTAAATTTACTTTACCCATTTTATTTATAGCAAATAGCGCAAGCTTTACACAATAATATTTTTAAAGCACATGATGATTATATACTATTGAAATATTTGAAACGTTTGCTGTTTCTATAGTTAATGAATATACAGTTCGTGCGCCAGTCCAACTCGCAATTAACCGGTTTTTTAATTAGATGAGCTTTCACATATTACGCGTTCATAAATATACAATAATCGTAAATAATTACCTAGCAGAATTGGTAAATATTCATAATAACTGATATGCTGAATCTCAGCGCCAACTATTCTCCGAGTCTCTTGATATATTTTCTCGTCACTCCAACCAGGATTCAATTTAGCAAACTCTTTTGCTATTCTGTTGTGCTCCCGGACTAAAATAACCTGGATAGTTGTGAGGTGTGTGTTTTGGTTAGCTCTGATGTCACCTGTTGGTGGCGAAATATGTATTAATGCTCTTAAATAGCAAAATAAAATAAACTCCACATCCCAAGCTGTTAATCACATGTGAACAAGCACACGGGTCTCCTGATCGTAAGAGACAAGCGTAGCCTATAGATAATAGATTTTGAAAGTGCGTCGCTATCCTGTGGTCGGACTGTTAAAACTTATGTGCAAGTCAACCTGCTTACTATCCGGACCAGAACAGAACAATGTCATAATGGTGGCAGGAATTACCTATTAATACACAGCGGCGCACCTACAACATCTATTGTGTCTACAGGCCAAGGTAGTCCCTTACCACCAGGAGACCCGAGTGCCTCTTCGCTGTCTTAATATCCCCATTAAAAAAAGTAGCAAAAAGCCCTCGAAGCATGTCAATCGTGTCATTTTTTACCTATCTTATTATTTATCACAAATTAGCCAATTAAATAATACCCATCAAATAACATGGCTCAGTTTCAGAGTTGACTACACACGTAAGTGTTGAATTAAAATCTTGAGGCGGCCATGTTTCTCCTCTTCTTTCCAAAGTCTTTAACAGACCACCCACAAAAGTTCGAATAGGGTTCGCTTGATTCTTCCTATTGCCGTAAACTATTGACGCGTCCAAAAATGCGGTGGTGACGGATATCTAGAATTGTATTAAAACTCATACAAGATCCATCCTATTTCATGTTGTTATTTTATCGTAAAAGGCGCAGATTAATTATGGAGTCCTTGCAAACACATCATAATAAACATTTTTATCTCCAGAAGCTAGATTAGGATCCAGGTTCCTCACGTGACCGCCGTCTTATTTCTACATCTACACTACACTAAGAAATCGGCATCCCACAAGGATCCTATACGGGCTTCTCAAACGCCATTATGCTAGCTATACGTAGTAAAAATTAAATCAGAATGTTTGTAGCTTAAACTGAATGCCTCTTTAATGTAAGTTTATGTATTCATAATATTTTTCGATCAGGGAATCTCTGTAAAGAGAAGTAGAATCCTCCTGCGGCAGTAAAAAAGAAAAAACTCAGCCAAAAAAACAAATATGTGACTCGAGTCTTTTTTCATTTTAGCGCCTAAGGAATTTATGCTTTTTTCAGCCTGACAAAGTCGAGAATCATTTAGCATGGTGGTGGTAAAGTTGCCATTTTCTATTTAAAACAATAATCTTACTCTCTAATCTAAGGTAATAAAATCTAAGCTCACCAACAGCCTACCGCTAAATTTGTGAACAAAGTCGCAGGTTCACGTACATTTTAAAAATGTTATCCGTCTGTACTCCAAGATTCACGCCAAATCTCACTTTCATAAAATATAAATCAAGATAACCACTGAATTATGCAAAGCGAGTCGAACACTATAATAACACAAACTTTCACTTTGTAGTAGCTTTTGCATCGTTCCATTCAGCATATGGACTAACTTTTACCCGACTGGGCAACAGATGTAATATTTTTCGTCAATTTTGTCCTTTCACTTTTTTCAATGCAAATGCAAATTACTTTTTTTTCAACCAATGTTTAACATAATCTGACTAACAGTTTAATTTTTTTTAAATTTGGTGTGATCTATCTCGATATAACATAAGGAATATTTTGCCCTATTGGGTAAAAGGGAGTAAATGTTTTTCTAAGCTTAATTATATTATTAAAATAAATTTCATATCAATACTTTTTATTCGACTCCACAAAATAAAGGCAAATTTCTCGTAAAATCCGTGTTCTAAATTTGTAAGACGGAGATACAATATAAAACTTCGGCTTAATTTATTGAATTATTTATAGGATACTTAATCCCACTTTTTTAATACTAGCTGTGCTCGCGACTTCGTTACTGCTTAAATTTAATTATTTTATATAAGTCTAAGTTGCCTAAATTACTCTTTACTACACCAGCTATCTGCCAGCGAAAATCCCGTCAAAATCGGTTCATCCGTTGCAGAGAGAGAAAGAGAGAGAGAGAGAGTGTAATAGGGAAAATTGAACACTTTTTTCTTCCTCACTTGAAGAGTCGAAGTATTTTATGACAAGAGATCTAACATAATATAATAAATGTATCACGTAAGTTGGAACCACAATGATATATGCAACATTTTTCATTTATTAAGTGTGAATTATACTTAAATACAAGTTTAATCAGCACAATACACAGATCCGAGATACGGAATTAGCTAGTCTAACAATCTTCCAAAATCATATCTCGTTTCAGGAGTTTTTTATTTGGATAAAATATGTATGCTGTTCCACGTACCACATCACATTCAAAGTCGTCTATTTTCGATGGTGCATGATGCCGATGTAAAAAAAGATGGTGAAAGAATGCCACCGCGTACACAAAATGTCGCGAGCGTGTACGATGCAAGCGACAATTTTTATTTTTTTCAAAAATTCAACATATTAATTAAAATCGAAGCGTAGGAGCTGTCATTTCTTATTATGTTCCGTATTTCGAAAATGTTTTTTCGTCCGATAGAAGACAGTCTTAGGTGAAACTTTGAGCACCTTTTTCTTGGTTTTAACCATATTCCGTTTCTATAAACTTAAGATTTTTTTATATAAAAGGACCCCATCAACACTAAAAAAAGTATAATCAATAGAAATACTACTATTGAAAATGGACAACTTTGAATGTGATGTATTACATGTATACAAATTTTATGCAAACAAAACACTCCCGATACTACAACATATTAAGTTTCTTACATTTTATCGACGTTAACTAAAACAAAATTCTAATGCGTCTAATGCTATTACTAAATCTAGCCTCCGTGTCAGTAGTACTACCAAGAAGTACAACTGGTAGTACAAATGACACACCTTTGTATCTCTTGTACTACCAGTAGTACTAGTGAACTCATGCGGCAGCCTCCGTGTCAGTAGTACTACCAAGAAGTACAACTGGGAGTACAAATGACACACCTTTGTATCTC